>NW_017548020.1:1807664-2074975 GCF_001854935.1 Bemisia tabaci
AAACACAGTCACATTTGGCAAAACACTCCGCTGGCCAGCTAGCGTCGTATTCTAAAGTCTCGTATCTTGGGTTGTAACTTTTGAATAATTTATTTTTCTAGCCACATCTTGAATGCAATTCAAGTCAATGACCTCGTCACTAGTATTGACGAAGAAGAGGCTCTTGTTGAAGAGGAATCTCATGTTGGAGAAAATGCAAATGAAAACTCTAAAGTTCCCTGACTTCTTCTGATGAAATTCCCTGAATTTTTTCGATAATGTAAGGGAATTTAATCGCAACGTGGTCAAAACGGTGGCACAATAACGGGATCGGCTGACTCGTCGCGGACCCGATTTTGAGCCTGTATCACACTGTGAAAATGTTACATCAAAATATCAAGGTCAAGTGCTGTGATTGGTCCAAGTCATCGAATAAGCCAATCACAACACTTGACTTTGATATTTTGATGGCTAGCTTTGATGGAGTGACACAGGCATAAGGTTTTCCAGATTACTCGCAGTTCTAATGGGTAATCTTTCAAAGCGATTTCTGTTCGGTACGCACAGAATAAGTAGATCAACAAAAGAAAGTTGGGCCTGTTTAAAGCTACAAATGAGGCGGTGACCAAGCGCAATGAGTCCCTTGATTGGGAAATAATTTCTACGCGTCGTGCTCTGAAGTGATGTCATGAGATGTGACTGATACGGTGTACTTGACGGTGGAGGGTATGATTACTGGAGCTGAACGAAACGCAAGCTCCGCAGTGCTTTTCGTCGGGTTACGTAAGAATTTTCTGAACTTAAAAACAATCCACTCATGAAAAGAGACATCCCGAGTGTGGCAATGCGTGCTTCAACACTGAAGGAAGAACGCCGTATGAACATGGGAGGATTACCAAATTTCCTCTCAGAAACGCTCCATTTTAGAAAAAAGTTTGAAATATTTTTCCATGAAATTTTCGGACTTTTTAGATCCAATTTTGAACAAAATCTTCCGAAACATCGGAGGAGAAATATTCACAAATTTTCCTAAAATTTCTTCGTTTTTCGAAGGAAATTTGGCAACGCCTGATGGCCCATACGACGATTTTCCTTAGCACGGTAGAACAGGAACGGCAAGACACCATGATATATGCAGCGAAACCACTAGGATACATTCGTAGTCACGAGAGATTGATTATTTCATCCCGTGCGTGTACGTAGAACACTGTAGCGGGCTGATTGTTGGTATTGATGTACAAACCGACAGACAAAGGAGACATAGGGAGTATGGAGCGATCCTATCCGTTAAAATGGGTGGTTCTAAAAGACTAAGGGGGAAAATGATGGATTAACTAAAGGGACCCTCGTGTATTGCCATTAGTTAGTCCATTAATCAACCTCCTTTATCTATTGCAACCACCGGCTTCCACCAATAGGATCCCTCCTTATCCCTTTTGTCTTCTATGTCTATCTTTTTGTCTATCAACTTCAAAAAGTGGCCCGCAGGAACGAATACCTCGTTCCTACGACGAAAATCTTAGTATGATGAATCGGACCTAACAAACTTGTCAAACTGAACTCTGCTTGCGAGTACTGCAACTGAATGTTCGTTTCATGTGACCAAACTAAAGAGAGAGGCCCAGTTATACCAGCCGAAAGTTCGGCTTAATGATGATTACAGTGATGCTATTGAAAGTGCTGAATTAGATGCGTTTTGTGATTCGGGAAGAGCCTCGAATATGGAACGGCGGGCGCATTCGCGACAAAACTAAAATAAAACTTTTGAGTGAAGCATTTTTCTGGTCGATAGGTTGATCCCATTTGAATTTAATGAATAATTGGACGTACTTTTACCAAACGGAACTATGTGCATTATGACTAGAGCCCTGTTATGCATACATTCTTGAGAGTCGTGGGGCGCATATCTTAATCCACATAGTTCCGTTTAGATGTTGCATGTGTGAGGAATTTACGATTTGACTGTTGATTCTTATGTAAAAGTTCGCGAGAAACACGATGGTGCCACTGGTTTTCTCTGAAATCAACTCCCAAGCTCAAAGAAAGCTCTCAGGTTGAGACCAAAATGGAGGGGATATCCCACGCTATCCTGAGTGTCCACCTTTACATCAAAACAAACTCTCCAGGCAAAGATAGGGAGCAAATACGTTAGCAGGATTGCCGTGTTTTCAGTTGTGGAGTCCCCAAAGAAAGTGGCAGCCCTGTCAATGTATTTGCTCCCTATCTCTGCATAGAGAGTTTGTCTTGATGTAGAGGTGGACTCACAGGATAGCGTGGGATTTCCCCTTCATTTAGGCATCAACTTAAGAGCTTTTTTTGAGCTTGGGAGTTGATTTCAGAGATATCCAGTGGCACCATCGTGTTTCTCGCGAACTTTTACAAGAGAATCGATAGTCAAATCGCAAATTCCTCACGCATACATCTCCATTGATGTCTTTCTTCTGTAAGTAATGGAATTGACGAGTGATTTTTCGCCTAACTTCTCCCGGGAACCCAATGTCTTTAGAAAACAATCATATACTACTTCCCAAGTAGCGTTTTTCCAAGGTAAAGTCGAACAATTTTGAAATGAAGTTGCGAATTTTTACGATTTCTTGGCGATAAAATTGCTGGGATCATCAACGCATGGCGTTTATCCTCAATCTTGTCGCAATCATATCTCCATAAAGTTGCGTTAATGAAATTGTAAATTTATCTTATTTCATCTCTCTCATTTGGCCAGTAATATTGCGATAAATGGCCGTCGATAGAATCGCGATTTTATTCCAAATATTTGTGATGACATCCTAATTGAATACTATTTCTTATCCGATTGTATTGGAATAAATCGACGTCGATATAACGGCGATGCACTCTCTGATCAAATCGCAACTTATCGCGATCTGCTACATGGGCCTAGTTTTTGAAGATATTCGTAAATCTCCAGACATATACCGTTATCCCTGTTTTTCAGATCACTAGCAGTCTTGTTAAGCATCTATGAAAATAAACCTCCCGGTTTTCCTGATCGACGCCGCTTTTCAGAGTGAACACCTCCATGTGGTAAAGCAGGCGATTACAGCTTAGAACCGCCGCAACGCTAGAAACTGGATAAGTCAAAGACACCGGATGACAGAAATAGTAAAAACCTCATCAGTAAACGCACCAAAAAGGAAATGTGGGCAACTGCTATAGCGGATCGGACCGTTGGTGACGCTCGATCAGTTACCTGTTGTATCCACCGCTTTCAACGGCATCCTGACAGCTTGGCCGTTCCTGTATTTAGCAGAGTCGAGTCATAACAATTTGCCTTTTCTTCTTTACGATCTCTCATTGTGGAACAGAGGTGAGAACGCGCTGCGTTTGAAGAGGAAACCGAAGTTCCAAGAGCTTGCTCAGGCACTGAGTCCTTCAAAATTCGAGGGGAATTTGTATTTGTATTGTGGGCCATTTAACGAATTCAAACTGTTTCTCAATGGACAGTTTAAAAGAAAAGATTACTTGATTCATTCCCCAACCAATGTTGTTCAAGATTGGAACAACCGGTGACACTGAAGTGCCGATACCACACTGCTAAGAATGTTGCAGTAACGATCGGTATGCGATTTTAATCGAGTAAATGATTGCTATATACTAGGAGCAGGAAGTTGTAATTTGCGCAACGAAACAAGTCAATATCTTCAGGTTACTATCGACTAATCGCGTTATTTAAATCTTGTCTTGCGAGAAACTTTTATAAAAACACCAAAATCAGAGTGCTTAAATTCGCACCTTGCATAGTGGTTCATTTAGACTGCGGGAGGTTTAGGAAGAAGCGTTGGTTAGAGCATTATTAAGTGGAGAATTTTGGCCAACATTGAGTGAAATTCTGTAGTTTAATGTAGAAAATGAATCCTGGCAAGGGAATATAATGATTTGCCGCCACAAAAGTATAAAATACATGTTACGAAGTTTACCAGTTTACGATAGGTCAGAACCGACCTCAAAGTTTATTCAAATCGTAGGATTTTCTCATTTGTATTGTTTACTTCATGCAGTGATAAGTCATTATGACTTCTTGAAAGAATCCATTTCCAAAGTTAAACCCCTAAATTTCACTTGAGGTACGCCTGTATTGTCCTCTGAATGACGCTATGATTAGCTCTCTTTAAGAGTCTAGTATTGTCCTTTACATGACGCTATGATTATGTCTCCTTAAACGTCTTTCGATCAGAAGGTTCTCTGCGGGAAGGAGACATTTGAGAGACGACTTTGAGTACTATGGTCCGCTTATATTTGCGAAATAAATTGATGACAGGTGTGTGGCGATTCTCACTAGAGAAAAATAACGAAAAAATCCATAAAGACTTCCTTGCGAAATAAATTGATGACAGGTGTATGGCAATACTCACTAGAGAAAAATAACGAAAAAATCCATAAAGACTTCCACTGCCCGGTCATCGAGACCTCCTTTCCTGGAAACAAAAATGTATAAATAAACATTAGTAAAGATGATCACTTGACTCAGAGCTCATGATACACATGAAACACGCCGCGGTCCAGTCGCGGAAGCGAAGGAGCATGAAAGACGCTTGAAAATTGGCAGCCACAAGCATCATTTGTGCAAGCTCGGTATAGAAGAGCTTTTGGAGCAGCAAATACAAGGAGGAAGGTGTGAAAATTAAGCCATGTTTCAAAATTGGGCCAATTTCAAACGATATTATATTCCCAGCAGGTTTTGTTCCCTCTGTTTCGAGGCTTCATCAGCGAGGCGTTGTAGAGGTAAAGTTTACTGCAAAAAAGCGCGGTGATGATTTTACTAAGTTACTGTACTTGAGAATTGGACATTTCAACGTTGCGAATGGCTACTCCATATGCTATGTCTATAGGCTTTACTAAATTACTGTACTGAAGAATTTGACATTTCAACGTTGCAAATGGCTATTCCATAGGCTACGTCTATAGGCTGTGATGCATAACTGATTAGGCCAGCAACAGCCACAAATTCAGCACTCAAAAAAACGAGCATCACTGGTAAAAAAAAAAACCTCTTGAACCAATGCCGCGGTGCATTGACTTAAGAGTGCAGTTTCTTGTCGCCGGATTTTAGAGTCTTGAACTCTAGTTTCAAGCGGATTTGGCATTGATTCAATTCAAAATCCGCTTGAAACAAGAGTCCAGACTCTTAAATCCGGCAACAAGAAACTGCACTCTTGAATCAAGAGGTTTTTCTACCAATGATAATCCATAAGTTTGATGATTTTCGCCCATACCGTTGCGTTACTTCTAACTGAAGACGAGGAAGACGAGGATAAACGATAAATGTATTTGAATTCGAAAGAGCCTTCGTTTGAAGCTATGGTAAAGAATCGATTATTAAGGTGTTCGTTGCAAACACTCCGACCATCGATCTTTTAAGTGCGAATCAATGGCAGATCAATCGATATATCGCAAAGCACGCCACGCCACTGTGAAAAATGACGAATACGCTCCATCACATCGATGGATAATCCTTTCCTTCCGTCGGGACTGCGGAGCACACCTCTATTATCTCGGGATTTGAGGGAAAGTAAAAACGTAGCGGAGTATTCAAACGTGTGGTGGTCGGCCGGGAGCGAGACGGAAAAATATCCGCGGCGAAAAACCGAACGCGGAAACGTCGCAAGTGACGCGATGACACACGCGAATGTTGGCGAGAAACATGGGATCGCGGGGTGTTGTGACGCTCGTCTTATCGGTGTATTTTCATCGCTCGGAAAAGGAGACAATGACATTCCTCATGTGGACGTATTTCTACCAAACGGAACTACGTGCATTATAACGTGAGCCCTGCTACGCTTAAATTCTTATGGGTCTCAGGGCTCATGTCTTAACACACATAGTTCCGTTCGACAGAAATACGTCCATGTATGTTCGAGTCCGACGACCGGCGCGACGCGACGCGGTGACGAAAAATAGGCACGAGAGAAGAAAGAGAAAGGAGAATCATTCCCACAATTACTATTACTTATTTTACGGAGGTCGATTAGCGGCCGCCCGAAAAGCGGGACGCAAGTTTCGCTCTCGCCAAGGGGCCTATCCCGTAGCGTGAGGACTTTGGACTCCTTGTTTCACTACTGGTGGGTTACATTTATTTGACTAATTGTAAGATTGATACTACCAGTTGAACGAAAAAGTGATGGAATACATAAATATGATAGCAATTCAACAGTCGAATGGAACGACCCGATAGCGGTACCGGAGGCTTTGGAAGAGAGCATGGTAATCTATCCAGTTTATTTTTCTAACTCAGCGTTAAAGTCTCCTGACTCACTGCGATTGCAATTAGATTGATAGGATTGAGTAGGGTCTTTGAATTTAATGCTCTACAAATGGATCAGTGGCGAGGCGTGAACGATCGATTATCGATATTTCTCCATTTGAAGCTACGGCAGAGAATCGATTATTAAGGTGTTCGTCGCGAGCACCCTGTTTATCGTCTTTCTCAATAAGTTTAAATGAGAGATTAATCGGTGTTTCGCGAAGTACGCCACGCCACTGAAATGGACTACATTTGTTTCAATAATTGTCAATACGACCAGTTGAACAGAATGTTGAAGACATACATGAACACTTCTTTCGGAAAACCAATTTTTAGCAAATCAATAGTCGGTTGGAAAACCGACCCAACAGCGGTATTGGAGTCTCTGGAAGAATACATGATAATCGATCTAGTTTATTGTCCTAACTCAGCGTTAAAGTCTCCTAACTTACTGCGATTGTAATTAGATAAGTAGGATAGCGTGCGGTCTTACTTGCATGGCATGTTACACTATACATATGGATAGCATTTATTTCACTAATAGTGTAAGATCAATACGACCAGTTGAATAAAACATTGATGGCATCACAAATACTTTTCGGAAAGCCTATTGGAGAAGATTCAACTGTCGGTTGGAACAACGATCTAACAGCAGTACTGGAATATATGATAGAGGGCACGATAATAATCTATCTAGTTTATTTTACAAACGCAGCGTTAAGTGCGATAGTAATTAGATTAAGAGCATTGCATAGGTATTGCTTGTTTCACCACTGATGGATTACATTTATTGACTAATTTGTGAGATTTATACGAAAAATTGAATGACTTTTCAGAAAGCCTATTGATGACAAATCTATAGTCGGTTGGAACAACGATCCAACAGCGGCATTGGAGTCTCTAGAAGAACACATGATAAACCATCTAGTTTATTGTCCTAACTCAGCGTTAAAGTCTTCTGGCTTACAGCGATTGGGATTAGATGAAGAGGATTAATGAAATGAGTCGTTACAGACAATTTTTAGCTATTCAAACGTCGGTTGGAACATCGATCCGACGGCGGTGGTTTCTGAGACAGGACGTAATAATCTATATATAGTTCATTTTTCTAACTCAGCGTTAAAGTCTCCTGTCTTACTGCGTCTGTGATTAGATGAAGAGGATTGACGAGATGATATGTTGAGGACTAAATAACAAATTTAACAGTCAAAACGGAGCCTTGCAATCCAATGCGTTTCGCAAAACGTTTGTCAGCGCATTAGCAGCCAAAATAAAGTTTACCGTCTTATGCTTCTCGAGAGGTTTTTTCTCGGCAATTTAGCGTTGAAAAAAGAGCTGGGTATCTGATACACATCGGAAAATTTAAATCAGAAATTAGGTATAAAAATCGAGCCTGTTATTTAATGCTTTCCGTCGTCAATACGCCATTTAAAACAGAGCTTGGTACCCCTTTAACCATGATCGACGTCGAGCGCACAACGGAAAATATATTCTGAGAAAATCGTGAACAGAAGGTGGAGTCTTGGGACTCAGGGCTTTAAACTTGGCATCATGGAGAACAGTGGCGTGGCGTGTTTTGCGATATATCGATTTTTATGCCATTTAAACCTATGGAATAGGATCGATAAACAGGGCGTCCGCAGCGAACACCTTAATAATCGATTCTTTACCATAGGTTTAAATGGAATAACACTCGATATATCGCAATTCACGCCACGCCACTGATGGAGAATTAGTTGGATCTAATATTTTTCGAACACAAGTTAAGCATATAGGAAACGGCAGGGCTGGATGACAGTACGAAAAATCTACGTTCCAATAAATTAATTCACCCTGTTTTTACCTCAGAGCTGAGAAAAAAATAGCGTGCCATTTTCTTCTGGATGGCTGCTTGGGAAAAATTGAACCGAGTCCTGATTAGGTCCGTAAAATAAGATATGGCTTCAACATACGTGCATACGGTTCTCTGGACGAGAAAAATAATTTTTTTCAGGGTTACAAAGATGGAGGTTGCCAGATTTTCAGTCTTCTCCGGGAAAAATGATGAGTCTATGCAATACTGCGATATCTTTTACGAATACTTTACAGGATTGACAGCAAAATGACGCACAATCCAGAATGAGAACGTAATTCTTTAACAATGTGACTAATCTAACCCCGTGAAAGTAATCATTCTTGTTCCATTAGACGTAAGGCTACTTGAGCCATAAGCAATTTACTTTTCTCAATGGCCTATAACATGAAGGAGCAGCTAAAAATTCAATAAAACCTTCAGTTCGGGTCGCGATCTAGCATTGATGATGGGCCGATGCCCGAAACGCGTCTGCAAAAAAGAATATAAAAATAAAGTGCAAGTGAGTTACCCATTTTAACATTTTTAACATTCTCAAACCTTCAGTTTCCTATAACAATTATTTTCTCTTTTAATATCTAATGAAATAAAAACTATGCCAACAAGCCAACAAACTTAAGACCCACAATAGTAAACATTAGCATTTTTGTATGGCATGCGAAAGTGTCATGTTATGCAAATACGACTTCATGTAAGATCTACACGAAACAGAATCAATCCTCAACGGAGGAATTTTCAGGGATGTGGTAAAATGTGACGGAATTTTGGAATTGGTACACGGAAAAAATTAAATTGCTGATTTTACAATTTTCTAGTTTTAAAAAAAAAGTGACTGCAATGTTTCAATGTAGATTTACAACAGAAAAATGCTACTTTAACCGCCCTTGTGGGTAAATTAGCTTTCTGTTATAGTAAAATGTACATTTGAGACATTGCAGTCACTTCTTTAAACAATTGAATTGTTAAATCTGCAGTCCGTTTTTTTTTCCGTGTCCCATTTTAACTTTCAAATATTACATGCGGTTGAATCGGAAGTCCGCTTAAAACCCCTCTCAATTAAAATCTTCTCGTGCACAAAATTTCATTAAATTCTTAAAAGAAGGACGCTCTTGAAAGGAAGAGCTGTATCGTTCATCATGTTGCATTCAAGCACGTCCGAGAGTCATCAAGACTAAATTTATTCGCATTGGCCGCATTACTTTCACCTTTGGGCCAGTTCAATACTAGGCCACATTTGCGGATATGCTGGACAGAAGTGGACACTTATGCCTCGCCTCACAATACATCTTTGTCTCCCACACCGTTTATATTCTATTTAAGCTCAGGAGTTCCGGTGCACATTTTACATCATGCATAGCATGGACGATAATTATTTCGAGTGGACGAATTTGTTAATAGAGGGTATTCTACGTACATGGTTTTTTGTGCGAAATAGTTCCTTTTCGCATAAATACATATACAACACTATGCTCAGAGGGCTGATTATTTCAGCGAGTTGGATTTGAAAGTTACACTGTTCATCATTATTCATTTTTGTGCAAATAGGAATTACGTGCACAGAATTTTTTGGACGAAATAGTTTTTTTTTAGCATAAATACGGGCAGCGTTATGTTCAGAGGTATTTTGGATATTGGGATATTATTGGATCAGATTTTTGGATATTATCCGGTCACGGTGATACACTGGGAAAAGAAAACACATTGGATCTAGAGTCCAGACTCTTAGAGTCTGGACTCTAGATCAAATGTATTTTCTTTTTCCAGTGTGGTTTATTACTAGGGACGGAAGAAAGTGGAGAATACGGATGCAAATGAGCATCGGAAGACGCTGAAGGACCTAGCGGGCCATTCAGTTAGCTTTCAGTTACCTTCAGCAGTGGAAGAGCTTACCGATAAAGAAACTGTAATTTGGAAGTACTTGGTGAGAGTTACGAAAAAACAGGGGGGGGGGTCCACAAAAAAACAGGGAGGGGTCCAGTTTACGAAGAACTAGGTGGGGGTCTCCGAACTCTTCAGGGAACCTTCCCCCCTCCCCCTGACATTTTTCCACAGCACCAACCCCCCACCCCCTAAGTATAAAGAATAAGATAAACGGAATTGTCTTTGAACTGAAGAGTGCCTATTTCCATTTGTCTTTCCTTCAACTTAGAGAGGTGGCTGTTTAGAAAAAAAAAAAAAAAAAAAAAAAGTTCGCATTAACTGAAGATTCAATTTCTTTACGTTAACTGAAGAAACTCGCTTGTAAAATCGCATTGGCACAAACCTGTATCTACATCCTCGTCCAATTAAGAGATACCTACGACATGATAAAATTTTAAATTTGACATGCCATATGGACAGGAAGTTGCTTGCTGCTTTCAAATATTCAGATAAAAAAATACTCCATAGAAATTATGTAAACGAGGATCATCTTTACACATTGAAATTGTTTGATCTCACTTGACAGTTTTATTCCACTTTTGAAACAAACCTCAGCGCCTGTAAATATTAATATTGTACTTTGAAACCATTATTATCTTAGGCCTTGTCTTTGTGAGCGATTTTCTGGGGATTAGTCGCTGCGAAAAGTTTCTCTTACAAAGTTGCCGTAGAAATCGACAAACTCAAAATAAAATGTAGTTCTAACTTTCATGAGCGCTTCCGCAGCCTTCCTGTCCTGTCCTGCTCGTGCATTGTGCATATTGTATTGTGCATATTGTATTGTGCATTCCCAAACTTTACCGCATCATCAAGCAGAGCTCCTCGTAATTTCCATAAGCAGTAGAAGGATTTTTCCATTTGGTGCAGTGGAAACAGTGTGGGTGGCCGGGAGTTTTGTAAGATGATACATTTTATTGACACCCCCTTGTCACCGTGATGATTTGAGAACATTACAACCACTTGGCCTTAAGTTACCTAACGTTAACGTTACGTAAGGGTTTTTTTTGTCGCGGAACAGGGTGGATCGTACTGCCGTGATAGCGAAGAGAGCTATAAGTGCAACATTTTCAAAATCGAGTTTTCTTCAAAATTGGTCTAAACTCTTTTGGATGAAATTACTGAGACAGCTAAAACAGCAAAATTCATCCTAATTTGATGAAAACCAGACGAATTAAAAAACCGTAATTGCACAAGAAATGACTTTCATGAGCAGGTACCGAGAGAAGAATAGGAAGTCAAATGAAATCATGGAACATTTTGTTGATGAATCGATTCTTTGTGTTTGTTCATTTGAAATAATTTGTTTAATGGACCACTAGACAAGGTACGAATTTAAGCAATCTGATACATGTTTCTTAACCAGAATTTCACTTAAAACACGATTCGCACAACGAAAACTACTGAAACCAACTCCTAACGAAGATATTACGTTTTTATTTCACATTGGTTACGAGGGATTTGAACTGCCCGCTCACAAGAAACTCAAAGCTCTACGTGAGTCAAATCGCGCACTACAACGGTTTCAGCAAGCTTCTCAATATCGAGCAATGTTCATTTCCCACCATGTGTTGATCAAACTATAAGCAATATGCTGCAGCTGAGCCAAAGCGTTTAGATTGAGGTTGCCAGATTTTTATATCGCAGAGACTGTGATGATAATGTTTAGCGCGCGATGTGAAACACGTAGAGAGTAGAGTTTTAATGAGCGGGTGGTTTGAATTCACGCATCAAGAATCGTCAAATATCTTTGCAAGGAGTTGGTTTCGGTAATTTTTGTTGTGCGCATCGTGTTTTCCGTGAAATTTTGATTAAGTAACATGTATCGGAATGCTGAAATTCGTACCTTGTCTAGTGGTCCATTATCCTGGTGTGTTTTATTCCAAATGCAACACACCTTCTACAGCCCATGGATGTGGCCGTATTTAGAACTTTAAAGAAGGCATGGAAAGAACATGTCACTAAATGGAGATATGAAAATGAAGAAGAAGTTAGAAGTTAGATTAATAGAAGTCTTAAGCGGGGGTTGAGCTACAACAGATTCTGACAGAGCACCTTAAGATACTGGAAAAACATAGGACTCGTTTTTACAAAGGTTGCTGATTGGAGCACGTGGTGAGGAATCATCATAAATAAATGGGACGGGCCACTTCACAATCCGTCAACACCGTCTTGATGACCATAGAAGATTTTCTCGTACCTTTGAAGATCATTTGGACGTTATAATAATGTTACATTTTGTATTGGGGATCTGCATGTGAAAGGGATCATCTATCAAGTTTGTTTTCCCAACTCAGCGTTAAAGTCTCCTGACTTACTACGATTATGATTGCATGAGAAGGGCTGATTAAACGAGTTGTTCAGAGGTAAAGTAAAGACGTATCTCGATTGTTTATTATTGAAGATCAACATGAAGTCAATTCGCCGTATTGTTCCAAGACTTAGACAATCTCGGCGCAATTGTAGAAGGGTTTGACAACGACAGATTCTGAAAGAGCACCCAAAAATACATGAGAATACAAAGATGTGGTCCAAAGTTTGTTTGATATCTTAAGACAGCGACAAGGTATATTTGCTAAGCTCTTGAATACAGATTTAGACGTCAGAAAAAAAGACTCATTTGGAGCCACAGAACACACTCCTGAAAGGTGGTTTAACCTTGAATCATTTATAATAATCGCGCATAGAGTGGTACAATTCAGACGCTCCAAGTTCGCCGCATCTGGGTTCCGGGCGGCGGCCTAGTGTTCGCGGCCCGGAATGATGTCAACGAAAGTTGCACGCATGACGCATAATTAACGAAAATCGGAGGGCAGTGCGCGGTGCCCGAGTCATGCGACGGGAACGACGACGATCGACGCGCGCCAGTCGCCGGTGCCAAGAATCCACCGGGCCGGCCGCTCGCTCGCGCAACTCGGACGACACCGGACACACAGCGCCAAGGCGACATCCCGACAGAACTAGAGCCAACGCGGTGGGAGTTCCTCGCTGACTTCCGAATGAGCGCCGGTCGCCGAACCCCCGTTCATGCTCATTGTGGGGCGGGGAGAGTTCGTTCCGCCGCCGTCGCGCGGATCACGACAGATCAAGAGCGCTGCTTCCGCGCCGAAAGCTAGGAAAGTTGAAAGTCCCCGTTTTGTTTACTAATTGAAAGACGAAAGCGATACCGCGGTGGAGTGTGCCCTTGACTTTGCTCCGCTCGAGGATCTAGCTCGGACTCACGAGCTATACCGAATGGAAGGTTACGTTGCATGGTGTCGACAAACCCGAAATCTGCACGGAAACAATAAAATTGCTGATTTAGCAGTTAAATTGCTATACAAGTGACTGCAATATTTCGACTTATATAGATTTCACAACACAGAAATGCTACTTTAACTACCCCCGTGGTTAAATTAGCTTACAATGGTAGCATTTTTGTGTTGTAAAATCTAAGTTGAAAAATTGCAGTCACTTTTTTAAGCAACTTTATTGCTAAATCAGCAATTTTATTTTTTCCGTGTGGTGTCAACAAAAAGAAAAGAATATTCCTCACAAGTAAAACCAAAAAAATAAGTCTCCAGGATAGGTTAGAGTCCAGTGTTCGAAACTCACCTTTGAGTCTCAGGAGCCATGTGGCGCATCAAGCTCGATTTTTGGGGGCCATTGAAGATTTTTTAGGGGCCAAATTCAATTTTTGCCGATATATTACAGCGCATTCAGTGAAAAGTTAGACGCAATATATTCCAGTCACAAAACTAGTAGCTGTAAAACTTGGGGGAAATTTCAAACAATCACAATATAGAAAAACTAGGGGTTTGTTTGGAGGGGGGAGGGGTAATTTTTTAGGGGTCATGTTGGCGCAGAGCCTTCATTTCTTAGGCACATTTGGCGCCTGTGAGTTTCGAACACTGTTTGGGTCACGCATAATTACAAAGCGAGACTTTGCTCCAAGCGTATCAAAATTCTCTCTTCAGTGTGTTTTTCTATTAGGGTGCTAATAGAAAAGGGTGCTAGTGTGAGCACAATTTTACCTCAAAGAGATACGCTGTTTGTTACTGGTGTTACTAGTGTTGTGCCAAACGGGGTATCTCTTTGAGGAAAATTGTGCTCATGTGGGCTCTCTATAATGAGATTCTCAGCTTTATGCTGATTTTTAGCGCACGTCGGCTGAAAATTCCAACTTACTAGAAAATGCAATTCCGTATCGAAAACCGGACAACTTCTGCTTTCACAATCATTTCATTCCCTACAAGGCCCCAGATTGGATACGACTCCAAATCTGCCCGTCAAACTCTGGGTCACGAAAGTAACATTAAAGACGAGGAAACACGGAAGTGACAAATGGAAATCGATTTAAAAATGACAGCACTAGGACCACCCGAATTGTATTCTACATGATAACAAGAGCTATTAGTCAAAGCTTGTTCTGCAGAATCAGGCGCGATGTGCCGCCAACTGTGTAACTGCAGGCCTGGCGGCGAAGACAATACGTAGACAGTTAGTATCAAACTATTCGGAACAATGTTCATCAATCATCTCGCGACTCCGTATATGGATGATCCTCCGATTTACTTTCACATTTCGTTGCAGCGCCGGCAAGCTCCACACGCCCCCAACCTTTCATCTCGTCGATCGAGATGTCGTTCATTCGTTGTGCCAAGGAGCTGCGATCTGCCGACGTCAGCTGTTCGGATACAGCGTGTAAATTGCCAATATGAACATTGACAATTCGAACTGATTATTCGGCGGTGCCGTACCGACGTATAATGTGTTATTTGCCTATAAACGGAAGGAAACCGATCTTGACCCCGACGAACCATGTGAGAACGACTCTGTCACGCAGAAGAAAGCTAAAAAAGTTTGAGATTTTTTCTTGATTTTCTAAGACTTGTGACTGTTGTCTTTCAGGACTGGAAAATTTTGTATGCATTTGTTGTTTTAGGTGAATGTAGAACTACTGTTGCCGCACATGTTCATATGCAACGTTTTTCCGAACACTCTTTCAAATCCTAGCTGATTTAAAAGTCACTTTCAATATTCTCCAAACAATTTTAGTGTAACCCATAGAAAACCCGGTACCGCCGAATAACATATTCTACGGCAATGCGGTACCGCCGAATTACGTCATCCTTAAAAATTTAATGTGACGGATCTTTTCAACGATCCAAAGTTATTATACGGCACGGAGGTTCAAACATTATGTATATCAGCATTAAACATAAGGAGACGCGTCCCACAAGATGACCAAAGTTGTCGTAAGGCGTCGGATTTTAACAAAATTCTCTTTGAATAGTGAGTTTTTGATGGTTTTTTTTTTTCAAAAATATGTTCGTAAAATTTAATGGGTTTTAAGCTACATTTAAATACCTGTACTCAGTAATAGAAATACGTACACTGTTAAAAAATATTCTGGCCTGAGTGGCCTGAGTGAAATATCATGGAGCTATCCTGCCTGGAGCATCGAGTGACAAAATTTTGCGGTGAGTTAGATAGCTCGCTCTGGCATGGGAAGCTCCTTGTAGCATGTGTCACTCCAGGAAAGACAGCTATATGCTCGGGAGAGATACTTTCCACTCAGATTTAAGATACTTAAGAAGAAACAGAGCTATAATTTTCTGCGCATCATCAACGCGCATTGGCCGTTACAATCTTATTCTGGAATTCACGACTGCGACGGCGTCAGTCTCCAGCCAGTGGCTTTTGCGTGAACAGTGATTAGTTGCGACTCGTGAAGGTGTACAGCAAATTAAATTTTGTTTGAAGGCTTTCCAGGATAATACCCAATGGATCCCATACCAAAGTGTTCGCTGAGTTCCTAACACGACGGAAAATAAAAATTCGTCCTAGTAGAATAGCCTACCTCCAGGAATTTTGAAAACGCCGGTAAGGGCAGCAGTTTTATGAAACTAGGTTTAAGAGGAAAAATACATATTTCGTACCATTATACTGCAAAATTGTATCTCTTTCTCTTTTATCGCTTCATTCCTTATCGCTTGTTGATTTGCATGTGCATGGTAGTTTATTTAGATTATTCCCTATTTTAAACCATCATGTTGCTCCCGTTAATGGATTATTTGCTTTTAGTTGTACTTCCTTGTCAAGTATCTGTAGTTTCCTTGGTGAAGGTTCGTTATGCGTCTGGAGATGGCACTGTATGCCGAAAAACCTCAGGTATATTGAATACAATTTTGCAGTATAATTCTACGAAATTGTCATTTATTCTTTTTAGCTCGTATGATACTTTTGGGCATCAAAGCCTGATTATATGGGTATGGCGTGGCGTCCAGTAAAGTTAGAATTCTGTTATCGTGTATATTTATTTTTTAAGCTTACACTGAATTTATGTTCACAAAATACTTAATATCTATAAAACTTTTCTTTGTCTAAAAGCGTTTTCGAAATTACTGGAGACAGCTGTTCAGCTATGACAAATATTGATTTTCCGTCGCGTGTTTGCAACTCAAAAAACACTTTGGCTCCGAATTTGTGGGATATTGGCCCGAAAGATCCTCAAACATGATTTGATTTGCAGTACAACTTCACATCTTTTCAAAAAAAAAGAACATACATTGCAGTTACAGGTGGAAGGGAAAGGCAGAAGAGGGAGGGAGGAGAGGGAGGGGAGGAGAGGGAGGGGAGGAGAGGGGGGAAACGGATCGGGGTATGAGACGGATGCCAGGGGTAAGGGGAGGGCAGTCGCCAGCGACGCAGCCCGTCCTTATGCCTGAGTTACTTTAGCTCAGCATTTCCATACTTACGTCGGAGATTTTCAACTCCGTGGAAATTGGCCCTGAGCGATGAGTGACTTCCGAGCGACTTCCTTATATAGGTCGTGCTCTGAGCTAATTTTTTTTAACAGTGTAATCTATATATTTAAAAGACTCCGGCGCATCAGAGGTCAGACATTATTTTTTAAAACAAAATTAGTAGGGACCTTCAAAGCGATCATTAGATGGCCTTTTTTCTACTACTTCAAAATAGCAACCCGCAAATCCCAAGTTTCCAAAACGTTGATGTGCTACACTGTAAAAAGACACGTAGTTGAAGACTCGCGATTTAGATCCAACATTTTTTTCTATTATGAATCCTACAGCAACGTGACACAAAACGAGATCGTCAATAAAAAAATGGCAAGACACGCTCTGCTCTGGTTTGAGGCCGCCAAAAGTATTGTTCCTCTATAAAGAGAAACATGAGTAACACGGGTTGATAGAGTTACCGAATGCAGAGATAAGAACGAAAGATCAAAAAGTAACAAAAGTGAAGAAAACAAAGGAAATCAGTACACACAACTGCAAGCCAGGAACCCTGATTAAACTCGCAGAAAGATAAACAAATTCTCGAGAAAAAAGATAGAGCAACGTCCGAAATGTAGGGCATGGATGCTTGCCTCGAATCTTTCAGCGCACTTAGGCGTACTTAAACGAAAGAGCCCGTATGACTTCCGTGTAAGTAAAAAAAAAAAAAAAAAAAAAAAAAAAAAAAAAAAAAATTTCGGAAGTTTGGAAGGGTGAGGATGTCACGTCCGTACGTCCGTGGCGCTAAAAAAATGTTCCGCTCAATTACGTTTAACAAATGTAATCAACAAAAGGTTAAGAAGGAACTGCTAAACTCCAATTTAAGAGGAACATGGGATATAGAGTAACGAATATGATATTTACTTTGCAGCCTCGTAAAAAAAACCATGATGATGATGATATAATGATTGTCGGAGGTGCGAATAGATCTTCCATGATCGCAATTACATAGTTGCCAGATTGTGATACGGTTGCTTTTGTTCCTTCACCTGAAATTTATGAGTCATAACAAGCAAGTTTCCCGATGAAGAAACTGCGACGGGCCCTCATCACGATCCGTCGTCACTGTCGTGATGATCGGGGAAAATCTTTTCGTACCTATGAAGATCATAAGCACTTTATAATAATTTTACAATATTGTACATCAGGGAGCTGTAAGAGAGATCATCTTTGCCTTGTTTATTTTTCTAACTCAGCGTTAAAGTCTCTTGGCTTGCTGCAATTGTGATGAGATGAGGAGGGATCATGAATTGAGTCGTTGAGGGGTGATGACTGTCAAAGATTTTCATGATTAAAGATGATGAAAGAGAGAGATGAAAAAAACCTTTTAAAAAAAAATTCCTAGTCTGTATTGACTGTGGAGGATGATAGCCCGCGCCCGCGCGCGTAGGCATCTAATCCGTTTTTCTTGGAATCCAAAGGTACGGTTAATCGTGGGGACAGCCGCATCAGTTACTCCCCAGTGCGACACGGTTTTGACTTTACTTCGAAGTCTGTATTGAACGGACCTCGTAAATTAAAGTACTTACTCAATACTTCGATGGTACAATGTAATATTATACAATCCGATTAAAGTCGAATTGAAGATTCTACTCAAAATAAAAAAAGGTAAATTTTTGGGGATTAAACAAAAATTAACTACTTGCGATGGAAAATGCTATATTTAGCAGAACCAAAACTAAGTATCGGAACCGAAACCATTGAGTTCAAGAGAGGAAGTCTAGTCATGCGCACTTGTAGCATCCGTACACAGACATCCTTCACTGTCACCTCCGAAATTATTTCCCGTAACTATGTAGTAGTAGTAGCAGTAGTAAGATAAGTTTATTTTAAAGCGGTGCTTTAGCATCGAAGGCCATTTACACCTCTGTGTAGTAGTAGTAAAATAATTTTATTTTAAAGCGCCCGTGCAAAGAAAGAAAGAAAGTATCCAGGAGTTCTGGGCGAGCTACTGCCCAGCATTTCCGAATCATTCAAAATTTAAGAAACGGTTCATTCGCTTGATTGATTTGAGGCAAAACATGCGTTATCATCTTAAGATTTAAGAGTCAAGGACATAATAATTATTATATTGTATAATTCATTCCATACACATTCTAATATCCCCATCCCGTTCAAACGCATGAGCAAAAACTGCTCCACATGGTCGGATGATTAGATGAGAAAGTAGAAGGTACGTCGAAAATACGATCTCTCTAAAATTTTTGAGGCGAACGATCGGCGAGCGAAGTCGGAAAGATCATCAGACCACAAGAACGTGGCTTTGCGATCCACAGCCGAGGAACCGTCCGCTTTGAGGAATACCCACGATTTTAACAGCCGTGCCACTAATTAATTTTGAAATTAAGTGAGTAAAAATTGCGGTTGCATCAAAGAAGTCTCAATCTCCGAAAGTTGAGACTCCTGGACACAATATAGCTCCTAATCATCCTCGAATACTTTCGGATTTTTTTCCTTTTCATTATCCGCGCTTTGTCATTGTTCCTATCGTCTTTGGGGTTCATACATTCTTTAAAAACTCTATTCATCACTGAGGGGAGTGGCAAGACATTTTTCCTGAAACACTTTTTCTTCCTTCAAGTTTTCCTGATACTCTTCCGATTTTTTGTCTTATTACAGTTAGTCTCGCAAGTGAGATGTCCTCCCAGCTTTTTCGGACGGCAATTAGTTCTAGGTTGCATTTTAAAAGAATAACATGACTCATATGTTAAGTATACATAAGTTCAAATAGTGGGGCTGTCTCCAAGGAATCAATATAAGCTGCCAGATGAGGTCGAAAACTTTTCTCTCCGCTTTACTCGTGTTTAAATTTCAATTATTATTAGGACAAATACCTTTAGGGAAAAAGCCAGTGGGAATATTATTCGTCGGAGGTACAGTATGGGACAAATACCGAGTGCGGGAAAAAAGAATAACGAAAACTTGTGGCAGGAAAAATAATTAGAACAAATGACTAATCACCACTGAGGGGTAAATAACCCTTGATGATTTTGTGACGAATTTACCGATTCTCCGCATAAATTCTTGAAAAAATGGATTGATTATTGTGAAGTGATGCAAATTACACATACTTATAGGACCTTCTTTGTTCTTAAAACGTGGACGTTGTTCCAATCTAAGAGAAGGTATACTTAGGCATGATGACTGCGTTGCAAAAAGAAGAATGCATTCTAGAGAAACGTGCTTCGAATACCTTTCTGCATTTGGCTTCAAATTTATGAAAACACGGGGTATCTAAATGCGTTGGGCCAATAATAATTTATGAGTCCGGTTACCAATCATATAGTGTCACATATCCATATTTGGAATTAAATCGGTTAAATGATGATCGCACCAAATGATATACAGAAATGGAGAGCGTAAAACAATCGGAAAAGGCAGCTAAGCACAGAAAAATTGAAAATAATAACTGAGGATTTACACAGGACACTAGGAGCAAAAATGTAAGTTTAAATCAGCATGGAATTAAGTTTGTATAAGGTGTCATGGGTATCAACAACGTACCTCTTGAGGTTCTTTCACATGCCGCCATCATCTCTTTTGAGAATCTGGGTTTTTCATCATGGATTCTGAGGAAAATCAGACGCTCCAATAAACTAGTTCCATTCGAGAGTAGTACGAAACACCGCTGAAAACAGAGATAGAAATACCATTTTAGCTTAACCTTGACATCACATAAATTTAAATTATTACAGGAAAAGTTATTTTAGGTATATGATGGAATTTGTGTTCCATACCGGGTCATGTTATAATGGAGAATTTACAGGTGTCTGAATTTTTTTGAATTTCATGTTTAAGAAAGAACTATTGATTGAACTGAGGATGATAATATACTTATGGTTTCTGGAATGAACGATTATTACAGGAGATATGATAATAACCTGTATAATCTGCTAGAGAACGTGCATTTTAAGTTTGAATACTTAAATTTAAACGGGTGATGCCTAATGACGTCAAAAAGCGGCAGGTTTTCTCACTTTTAAATCTAATTTTCTGTAAAATATTCCATTTCTTAAAAAAATCATGGAAGGTTTTCTCTCTTGTAAATCTATTTTTCTACAATTTCCCTTTTCGTAAAAAAATCATGAAAAATACTACGAGTGGAGGTCATTAAGCTCTCTCAATGCAGTAATGAAATTCTTTCGTGCAAATTCTCCATTACATGGACCACGACTTTATGTGGACTAGAAGTCGCGTATAAAAAATTTTCAGATGTTTAATCTGTTTAGCTGAACCGAGACTTCTACACTGCATTTAGTGGTGAATGCTGAATTAAAGTAACTCATTTGAGCTGGTGTTTCGCGCGGATTAAAAACAACGCTAATGACCCGCACTTGAACATCACATGTACCGAACTCCGGAGAATGAAACGTTTATACCTGCAGCAGTCCACAAACTTGAATGGAACAATTGACACCATACAAGTCTTGCAAAGGACTGCACTTGGCGAGGCAAGTAAGCGTATATCTACGGCTACTGCGAACAGTAGTGTGTTCGAGAACAGGAAATATAAGAGAAATTATTTGTATTAACCTGTAATGAGAAGTTAATGTGCAATTTAACCGATATTTTTCTTCAAAGCCCAAGTGCTAAAATCCAAGTTTTGAGGAAAACAGAAAGAAGTGTGCCATTTGGCATGCTTTCAATCGAATGCTTCATGCGAATTGATGTGGATTTTAGTGTGCAGACACATTGTTTTAGTTGATGATTTTATCATTTAGTTTTTAGTTCTGATAATGATCTCTAATATATGTACATCATACATTTTTAAACCAAAGGAAAAAAATTGTTTTAGAAAATGATTTTGATATTTAACTTGTTGTGACTTGGTGGGGCAGTGACCAAGGCAATATTTCATTTTCTCTCGGAGGATTCCACATACACTGAGAAAATTCAATGCACGGTTCAATGGTTTAAACACGGCGACAGTATTCGTTTGTTCCGCTTCGAAGTCATGGAAGTAGCAACCAAAATTGTCCCTGCAAATGACAAGACGAAGTTTTGCTTGCTATAGTCTTAACCGCAAGCTTTACCGACTGAGACCGTGAAATTAAATGGCATTCCGTTATTAATAAAAAAAGCAAATCCTATTGAAGTCAGTTGAAGTTACAAGTTGGGTGTTATACCTCAGCGATCCCACACCGTCAAGTCTCACATTACGCTCGTTAAAATACTCTAATTTCACGTAGAAAACGGAAGCGTTTTCACTTTCAAGCTACAAACGCTTGAGCCCATTTTCAATTAGTAGCCATTAAGCATTACGTTAAAACGCCGTAACAGTGAAAATGCAGCCGTAAAACGGTAAGGGACTGCCTTAATAAGTACAGTGCTCCTCGTACTACGATCCGAATCAAAAAATGCGACGGGCTATAATAATTACAATTACCAATTATAAAGCTCTTTTATTTTTTGATGAAATGACGGAACGATTCATAAAGATTATTACTTCATTCTCCGAAGTGAGGAGATGTAAACCTGAAGAATTTGAGATGCTATCTTGAGGAGAAAGTGACTGTAAGTTATCACCCGCAAGCGTGGACGTGCTTGGACGTGGCTTTGGTCCCGGTCTCGAATCGGCCATTCGCTTTTCGCTCCTGTTCTCTGCGCCGAATGTGTAACTCCGCTGTGGAGCCTGCCAATTTTACGACAAGAACTGTCTTTTGTGCCGGACAAAAAATTCACAGAGAAATAAACATAACTGAACTAAAAATAAATAGAACCCGCACTTTTCCAAAGGATTATCAATAAATGACCCGAAATTATATTAGATATTACTCCCCAATGTAATATCTGTAAGGATGGTTCCGGCGGTAACATTAGTATTTTAAGTAATTTTGATTGAATTCTTAATCACAATTAGATATAATAAGTTAAATACAAGAGAAAATTTATTTTTAATAGTAATGAGAAATCAAACTGTAATGCTAGATTAATGATAAATAGTGTCCTTTACTATTTGTCAAGCACTTCCAAATTTGTATGATATGAATCTTCCCATTTCGGGTGGGGCTGCTGTCGACCCCATTCCAATTTGTAATAAAAGAAACAAATAAAATATGTTACCAAAAAAAAAAAAAAAAAGAAAAAGGATCAAGGCCGAATTAGTCTTCTGATATTCCGAGTTCAATCCGAATGCAATGTAAACCGAATTATTAAGTAAACTCCTGCTGTAACTAAGGTAGAAGAGTGAACGAGAGCTGAAACTGGAGTAGGTGCTGCCATTGCTTATGTTAATCATAATGAAAATGGAATTTGTGCTCCTTTAGAAAATATACTGATTATTATTCAGAAACAGTGAAAGCTTTGGATGGGAATTTAAATAATAAAATTACAGAGAGGTGCAGAAATTCCAAAAAACTACTTGCACTGTCATACTGCGCATTTGAAATATCTTACACCGCGCATCTACTACTGGTTTACTCGTGCGAAATATTCTCAGAAAGAAATGCTGATAACTGGATTAAACTTTACTTGAAAAATATGACGGCAGATAATGTTCGTTCAAATATGAGTGAAAAGCAGGAAATTTGTAAACGGTTTACATTTATGATGTGTTGGAAAGAATGTCTTGCAACAGCACAAGGAATCATGTAGGTAGTTGAAAACGCTGAATTATTTTTTGGCTTAAAGCTCGTTCGATATATCATTTCGTCACTTCCCGGCCAAAGAATCACAAGCGCCATGCGATGTTTAAAAATTTCCGATGCCATTATATTTTTTTGCAGAGAAATCGTTCAACGAAGCTGTCCGAAAATTTCGCTGAACATTCGTTGTGGTGCCGATGAAAGTCAGTGAAATTTTCAAACAGATTCAACCAACAAAATTTCTCTGTAAAAAATAAAATGGCGGCGGAAATTTTGAAACCTCACATGGCGCTTGTGATACTTTGGCCGGAAGGTGACGATTTGTCATGTCCTTAGAACGGATCCGTATACTTGCCCCGCGGCGGGAACAGTATCAAACTTAGAGTCGACGAGATAATGGTGGGTTTCGTCCGTGAATCTTTCGTTTGTTTGGTCTTTGAGCCCAGTTGGCTTCGTTTCAGCCGCTTCCATCTTCGCGTCGCGTGGAACGGCGAATTCTCCCGAGCACGCGCAATTTACTGACCCACTGAACTCTGAAGTGAAGAGGAACGGACGGAGTCGGGTACGTACTGACAATTAGTCTGCTCATCAAGCCTCTCATTACGCACTCAGGAATTTTAAACAGGATGATTGCGGCTAGGAGCATCGTTTTCTGCCGGCTAATGGCCTTAAAAAGGTCCACTTGAGCATTGTCGACAACTGCCGAACTCCGAAAGATTGAGCGATCTCGGCAAACATTTTAGTTAAATAAGGGGGACGTCCCTTGACCACTTCGCGGCTCAACCCTTCGAGGGGCTTTGCGCCTCAGGTGTTAGCAGGCGTTACGCGATACTCATATGTACATATGATTTTATACATATAGTAGAAAATATGATGTGCACGACTGCAAGTTGAGGCGACGCGGCAAACTGCCTGGGCTTCAAATCGCAGAAAAGTAGGTTCTTGTAGCAGATGGATTCTTGGGCAGACATTCTCACTGCACTAGGCGACACTTTTATCAATGCCTCACGGCATAACAGTCATTCGGCATGTTGCAAATTAGCAGGGTCGATTCTATGTTCACTGTATTCCAAAACTGTTTTTGTCGTATTTTTAGCCTGATTTTAAATCGTAATGAAAATTAAGTTGCCGAAAAGTTATTTGTACTATATTTTTCGACTATAAGTTTTTGAAATAAACGTTGAAGCTTTTTATTTCTCCTCATGACGCAATAAATTATAAGTTTTTAAAATGTTTACATTTGTCTCTTGTTGATTATCCGCATAACACATCTTTTATAAGTTATAAGGTGTTCGATTTTAATGTAATTTTTCTATCCCTGGCAATTTGTTGCAAACAATTGTGGCAAAATCATAGCGATGTTTTTAGCACCAAGCTGTGATTTCGCTGACTTTGATCTGTGATTGTGGTGGTTTCTATGTCTAGTATGCAGGAATTAGCGGTTATTGGTATCACCATGCTGTAGGCAGATCCCAAAATCTGAACAAGTCGCGAAGTGTCTCGACACATCGCAATGTAATCAACGCCTATTTGACAAATCCCGAAATGAAACTAAAATTTGGTTTTTTTTTTTGAAAAAACGCAATTTGTCAAGACACTTAGCGATCCGTCCAGATTTCGGGATACGTCCACAACAACCTTGCATGAGTTCTCATGGAGGGTAGTAATCTTACGGTTTCTTTGGCTATGTCAACTGTCTATTAATGGCATCGTTGTTACTGTCCGGTTTTGCGAAACAACCGTTTTATGAATTGATCTATTCGAAAAAGGCAAACGAAAAATACTGGTGTAAGAATTACAGGAGGCGTGAAAATGGGGGGTAAATGCTTGTTGCATTTTAACTAATACTGTCCGTTTACTTGATGCAGAATTGCATGAGTTCGGAGCCCTGTAACTTCTAAGCGAACTAGAGTGCAGTTTCCCCCTCTCTGTTTGACTGATTAAAACATTTACATAATTCCAGCTCCGCTCAGAATTGCATCTCCGGTATTGCACAGGATCCGATTACGATTGATTATCCAGTCAACCGGTTCGTTCACTCCAACTAACTGACGGTACCCGCTTTATTTTGAATACTGTATTGCACGGACGAGGGAGGTTGAGAATAAATGAGACGGAGCTTTAAGATTTTTACTTCAATTAAAAATAATATCACAATCATTGCTAATGTTTCCCGAAATTTCGACTCATTTTAGTGGTCAAATTCTCATCAATTCTGTGAACTTGTGGTCCAATTTGTGCACTGTGTATGTATAAAATAGAACGGGAAAAGGCGGGGGCGAGGCTAAAAAACACAATAATTTACAAAACACCGGATGTTTCGAACGGTCTCCCGGTCATTATCAAGAGTCGAAAAAGAAAAATTAAAAAATCTAAAAAAAAAAAAAAGCAACAAGACAATGTCACCGGTCCCTAGTAATGGCAGCGAGAAGACATAAGGTTAATCCAGGGCTGGGTGGTGTAAACTTGTTTTCTCGCTGCCATGACCAGGGACCGGTAACATTGTTTTTTATAGGCTTTTATTTTTTTAGATTTATGATTTTTTCTTTTTCGACGATTGATAATGACCGGGAGACCGGTCGAACCGTCCCTTGTTTCGTAAATTATTGTGTTTTGCAGCCTCGTCCCCACCTTTTCCTGTCCTATTTGATATGGTTATGTTCGGTTATTTCGGTTGATACAGATCAGTTTAGGAGCATGGAGGGCCGTTCGTTGAAGGCCTTTCTATTTGTAACAGCCGTTTTCGTGACCTTTCCGTTTTTAAAGGCCGTTTTCGGGGCCTTCCCATTTTCAGTCGCAACCATGCGACCCAACCGATGGCGTTGTGAAGGAATTTTCGCACTTCAAGTCAGAGCCGGCCTTATAGAATACGCATATTTTCTACTCAGAACGTCTGAGTTCGGACTTGTAAAAAACCCTGACATCGAGGACTCAAACAAAACCCGGTACGGAGTGCGTAAAATAATAAAACCATTAAAAAACCATTCCGACGATTAAGGCGAAGCAATGACTAAGTTAGATTTCCCCCTACCTTTCAGTGGTGAAGCCACTATAGACTCGTGCTTCGCTCACAAGTCAGCGTAGTTGAATTAAGCATGAAGCGGCGTAAAATCTAATTCTCACAGCATGTTAACAGGTTCATGCTCGATTTTTACTCATTTGTGCAGCAAGTAGACATCTAATTTACCCGCAGTCAATGTATAACATATGTTTGTAATTGTAATTGCCTTTGTTAAGTAAAGGGTTTATTCGTAAATTACAAATATTCTGCTGCAATGTTAAGATGAATCCAGTGCAATGGTTTAAGTGAAAAATAAAAAAAAACTTTTATGGAATCTCTTGCCGTCATTCCTTCAACTTGTTTTACTTCGATTGTCACATGTTGATGTCTCGACGAGGCGCTTTGTAGAGCAAAGTTTCCGATTTTACAATTTTACAGCACTTTTGATCTCCTTATACTGAAACGGGAGTGTGTAAATCCCTTATCTTTTATCGGTTTATTCGCGGAAATTCGCTTACCGTTGCTTTTTCATGGTTGTTTTGTAGAAAAAAAAATATAAATTTGAAAGAAGGATGCTTTAATCTTTAACTTTCTACATTTGCGAGCACCCCAATTCGGGCAACAGAGCACCATTCCAAAATAGAACCACCAAGAATTGACTTTACTTTCACTAAATTTCCTCCGCGAATTAGAAACAGGAAAGGTCATTTCGGTTTCTGAAAGAGGCGCTGACTCAAGCGGGAGTTAGTCTCTTTGAATTGGTGGACACTTTCGCGATTGAAATGTAGGTACAACTCCAGCACCGAAGAACGACACTCCGGGTAAAAGTGGCACTCAACAATTATTATGATGATGCAGTATGGCAGGAGGAATTGTTGCCGAATCGGCGAGGGTGCGTATTCGTGTGGAAGAAGAGAGATATTGACGATGGTTTTTCTTCCCAATTTTTCATAGTTGTTGACAGGGAAGTAAAGGATACCAATTCCTTCTAATGACCTACTAATTATCCGGCTTTCATACCAGCAATTTTTACCCGAAACGGTCCAAAATGGTAAAAAACTTTTAGTTGGGAATTGCTACCTTCATCATCTCCTCATGGACAGGGTATTTAAAATAGCATTGTGCGAGAGAAAAAGTCAAGGACATTAGTGAAGCCTAAAAAGAAAATTGAGTTCGACAGATTGATTTCATTACCATATGTGCCTTATTTATCAAAAAAATGTGTCTGAAATTTTTAATAGATTTGGGTTTCTTCTTGTGCACGTACTCCGCTCAACAATACCTTTCTAAATCGAAAGCAAAGATTAAAACCGACTAACTGGCTGGTGTGGTATATTAAATAGCGTGCTGAGATAGTGAAACGGAATACGTCGGGCAGATAAAACAAACGTATAAAAAAGAGTATATTTACAATGGTAAATTGAAGCGGAGAAAACGGTATTACACTAAACCAAGACTCCAAATATCATTGCTTTGACTTCAATGGAGCTAAAATTTTAGCTTCTAAGAAGCACTAATTTCCGAGTACCTACTTGAGATGGTACACGTCTTCAAGAATAGGATCCAAGTTTGCAGTTAACACGCTAATGAAAATGGACTCAGTGGTATTTAGCACCATGTTTTAGTAGGCAGCCTCAGTCCTGTTTTAAGTTGATTTGGTAATGCAGTAACAGTAAGACTCCATTTTGGAAAGTATCCGTGTAAATAGCTTACAAAATAAAAGAACATTCTTCTCTGGTACAGAGCCCATTTGTAATCATGGGCAACCATTTGACACCAGATTGCATTGCATTTCCACACTTCAAATACCATTACATTTTTACTGAGCTCTGAAGTTCCATTAGAGTGACAATCAATTTTCTTCTTGAAATGCAGTGCTCCCATTCCGTGTCCGTCAGAAGTTCCGGGATTCGGAACTTTTTTGTTCATATTTCTCCCACTCCGTGACCGTCAAAAGTTCCGGGATTCCTTTTAGATTTTTCAAAAGTTCTGAGAAAGTTCGGAAAAATTTAAAAGATCCAGAACATTTCGAAAGTTTCGATAAAACTACAGGAAAATCTCAATAGTTCCAAAATCCGGGACTAGTGCCCGGAAATGGGAGCAGTGTTGTGATGTTTAACACATTTCACGTAAATGTATCAGTTGTCAGTAACTGGCATTACCGTTACCGGTGAAAAGTAATTCATCTTTATTTTGCTTGCTATATTTAACAAAGTATTTGATCTTAATGAGTTGTTCCCCTCACATAGTCACGACACCAGGCATCATTTCATGACTCAAGAAAAGTTCAACTTCTCTATTTCAACAAAACATATAAGACCAGCGTCAATTCAACTCCTTCATGCCCTTCCCTCTGAGATGAGAAAACACTTAAGAGGGGTGAAATAAACGTCTTCATTCTCAAATTTAGGGCTTTTGTCTTGGAGAATGCATTCTACCATGTTTACGACCTCTCTAATCCTTAGCCTTTATCCATCGCTTCTTAGTCATTTTTTTGTTTTGTTCTTATATTGCCTAATTTACGATGGGATCGTTTTCTTCCTGCTTTGCCTTCTCTACGACAGATCATGATTCTACGTCTTCTCGGTATTCCTGATGCCACCAATCAGCTACACGGATTTTGCGATGGGTCCGAGGTTTGCGATGGGTCATTTGAACGATCTGTATCTGATTCATTTGTACGACTCGTACGATCCCTTAAAGGGAGTTTAGGTACCAACTGTGAAATAAAATAAATACATAAATATTCCGTCGCGCGATGCGGCAACCGCGGTTGGAGAGTACAATCGAGTGCTAAATATTAAACAGTGGCTGTTAAATTGATGGTTAATTCAGAGGCGCGTGTCATTGACGACAATAAACGAACGCTCCAACCCGAACCCCGCTGTGATGCGATGCGCCGATGCTTCTCTCTGCTCCGTTTACATTGCGGATCTTCAGCGAGGCACCGCACCGGGCAACCAACACAAATTGCCAATTCGGAAGCCTCATCCGGAATCGCCCAATTTTATGCACCTCTCATCCATCGGCCCGGTAGCTCGTCGCTGGTGATCGTCGATTCTGCTCTAATGGGGTCTCCCCATTTCTATTTGATGTTCCCGCCATTGAGAGGGATGAGCGGATTTGTTAGCTGCTTTGGAGCGGTGACCAATCGAAGGACAGTGATGCTTTCCTCTGATTGACCATTGCTCCAAGCGGCCATTTATAGATTCATACTGTGTGTAGCATCGGGCTTCACTTTCATCTACATAGTTCTTGTTACCGAAATTATAAGACATGAGAATTTACTTAAAAGAGTGGTCAGTGGACCACCCCCTGGTGTTTTAAGTTACCCATTAAGTTGACTAAGAGCGACGTAAATTTTTGGCTATATGTAGCAAAGAGTTAAAAGAAAAAAACCGTGTCTGTGCCATGAAAAGGAATGGTCTGATAGTGAATGGTAAATTCTGGTCCATTGTGCAGTTGCAAAACAACAGGGATGAGGCGGGGAAAATGGAAGTCGCGGAAGAAAAGGAAGCATTATCACGCCAATGAAACAGCCATGAATAAAGTTCATAAAAGTCATGAACCGCATGGTCCGCGGCAAGAAAATCAAGTGTTTTCTTCTTATCCCAACGACGTGGAGGCCTTTTACACTTCTAAATACATTGTGAGAGTTGTGTCCCCCCATTTTCGTTTCTCTGTTTCTTATTTTTCTTTTTTTTTCCATATTAAACTCTATTACAATTTTTTTTAAGATAAGTTCGAGAGATCGATCAAGTGTGCTTTTCCCAGAAGCACGACTACAACCAGAGCATGGAAGAAGCTTTGAACATTTGACCAACAGGTTTTCCCCCGAATTTGCAGAATCCTTTCCTGCGTTCCTCCAACATGAAATGACCAAAATAGACGAAAGTAGATTATCCTGGTCAAGAGCACAAGTTCTTTTATCATTATGGACCTATGTCAGACTCGGAGGCCATTGAATCCCCGCAAAAAGTGCTCAATTTTCAGTGCCAATTGAAGCAACCAACACTGGAAAACAACACATTGAATTGACGTATTTTGTTTGGCGTAACAATCGAAACTGTTTCGCATCAGTGTGTAACATTCGTATTTTGTTTGAGTGTTACCGGAAATGAGGGGGCGTGGCTTATTTAATTGGATTTTTTTTGCACAACATGGCAACGCTGTCGTAACATTTTGATGCGAAACACTTGTAACGTGCTCCGGAGCAGGTTGCAGAGTTGTTACGGAAATACTAACCTCACTTTTCTCCTTTTGGCGCCGAAGTTATTTTGTGTGGTGTTGGTGTTTAAACTAAAGTTAAAAATCATGGAACCGTATCGGATCGATATTTATTTAGAAGACGGCACATTCTATCAGGCCGTGTTTTCAGTCGAATCATTTGTTCGTCTGGCGGAAGGTACGTTTTTACCCTATTTTACAACATTTTCATGTTTTCTTTATGCTGCTCTGATCGTAAGTTTCGAGCTCTCTGCAGCCTGATTGTTGAAATTTCTTGTTTGTCGGGACGACATAGATGACATAGGTTAAAAGGCGGAGCGTGATTGGTCAGATATGTCTTATCGCTGCTTTGTCGTGCCTATGTCGGGTTGAGCTCACGACAAACTAACGGCACCTCTTAAGTTTCCGACAGAGTCAATCATTCCACCCGACAAAGGCACGACAAAGCAGGGATAAGACATAGCCGACCAATCACGCTCCGTCTTTTAACCTATGTCATCTATGTTGCCCCGACAAACAAAAAATTTCAACAATCAGGCTGCTGAATAATGACTTCATCATGTCTGCGTTGTAGCTCTCTATTCTAATTAAATTTTGGGCAGCCATACAATTTGCCTCACCAGCAGCCTGAGTGTTAACAATTTTTTTGTCGTCTGGTTAGAACGAGCAAAAGGAGAATTGAGTTTTGTGATTGGTTGTCTTGATCGTCCGTCCTATTTATTGTGCCGATGTATCTGGATTTACTGAACCAGGATTTGGCAGCATAGTATATATCGGCAACCCAAGAGATGATCACATCCTTCCAAGACAAAGAGGACCGATGATCAAGCAGTCCAATACCATAATTCTTCTCCTTTTTCTTGTCTTAACTGGACGACAAATATACGATTTCAACAATTAGGCTGCTGACTAATGCAAACACTTTCAATCCTCCAATCTGTCCAAAGCAATTTAGGTTCCTGTCCTTGTCACTCATTCCGCTGATCCTTTATTTTTGATCATAGTGGCACTGACAAAACTTCGACATGGTCAAGGATTCCATGTAACCGCAACTATTGCAAGAAATTGCTTCTTAGCGCACAGCTCAAAAGTTTGGGTAAGAGTCTGATGGGAGCCTATAGGCTGAAGTGCCTTAGCCCTCAGCCTATCATACATTATTAAGTAATGTCTGAAGTGTGGAAGTAGAGCTCTAATTATCTGCGTATTCTTGTACTCAAGGGATGAATAAAATTCTATACTTTTTGTTGCGGAACTCAGAAAATAAGTTTGGTTGTTCATGACTGCTTGAAATGTTACAATTAACTTAGTTGCATTTTTATGTTATCTTAGTACGACAAGACTCTTGTAACCTTTTTTTTCCTTCTAGACTTTGCTGCTACCAATAAATTTGCTGAAGATGTATTGGCGTGCGAGGCTGCGCAAGGGAACATAAACCCAATCAATAAAATTCGGGAATCCTTTTCCTTCTCTTTAGGATACTATTAATGAAGTAAATTTCCATACTATCAAACGTCGTTTACTGATAAGAAAATTAATTAAAAAAACCTAACCTAAACAAATGTAAACAAACAAAAGATTGCAGCGCTGCTCGCGGATTACAATCGAAAAACGCAAACAAAATAGGAATGTTCCGGCTTTTACACTGTTGCAACAATTGTACTCGAGTGACCTTGAAGCTTCCTTCTCATTGGTCGTAGAAAGTGACACAAATATCCGTTTCTTTTGTAACATGTTCCCATATGTCTTCCAAACAAAATACGTCTAGACTAGAGTCCAGACTCTTAAAAACAATTACAATAAAAAATAATCTTGATTCAATCAGATTTAAGCTTAAATCAAGAACCAAAACTCTTAATTTGAGCGGATTTCCTTTTGATTTAAACTTATATCTGATTGAATCAAGAGTCCTTTTTCTTGTCAATGTTTTCAAGAGTCTGCACTCTACATCCAATGTGTTTTTTTCCCAGTAAGGAGTTGTGTGCAACGCACGTTGTATCAGATTTCTGATGAAAGTCTAACATACCTTAGCGATACAAAAGCCAAAGAACTTATTTCCTATAAATCCATGGAGCTCCAGAACCTCCTTATGCCGCTGCCTCTCTCCGCTCTTTTATGCTTGGACCGGCATCTACGTTACAGCCATCCTATTGGATTTCTAGGTAGTAATTTCATAGAAAACTCGAGAGCAGCTGGATTCGGCGACCTGTATCCGGTTGATAACGAAAAAATCTACGTCTCGGTTAACTTCGAGGACAGTGGAGTAACCGTCTTGGCTTCAGTAAGAGAGATTCAAAGGGTGTTGGCGGAGTATTTCAGATCCTCTCCACGTCCACAAAGGAAATACTCCTATGCGCGCTTAGATCTGGGAAGAACCTCGTAAGACAACATTCAAGCTGCGTAACGGTGAATAGAGCGATACAACACATGGTAGCTTTCTTCCTCGTATCGACTGGGGGTGTATTTGATCTCCTTGCCGTCCGCATCCAGGAACACTCCGGGCGGATTGAGGGCTATGTAATGCTTGGCCTCCCAAACGATCTCGTCGGGGAAGCAGAACTGGCATTGAAAACAGCACAAGCACCACCCACGCCAGCACCAGAGTGGTATCACGAGAATCGCGTAGGACAGAAACGACCATTTCAGAATGGTCCGCCAATTATCCGTCACCTTTCGCGCCATCCAATTCCGTCGCCAAAAGGATTCCTCTTGCGTCGCGTTCCTCGGCACCGCTTCGAGTTCTCCGGAAATCTGGTCGTAGTACTCGGATTTTAACTTTTCGTAGTCGTAGTTTTCGTCCGAGAACTCCGTTCCGTTGTAATATATAGTCTTCAACGTTACCCTCCCGATCTGAGAGTCGTCATCGAATGTTGTGATGTTTCCCTTGTGGACGATTTCGGTCGCTAATTGTGACGTTGTCGGGGACTGCGAGTCCGCTTGAACGTGACCTTGGGTTGTCTCTTGATCTCCGTAAGGCTCTAAATTCATTGCGGAGACGGGGACTATTTGATCTCCTTTGTGAGGCTCTAAATTCATTGCGGAGATAGGGACTATTTGATCTCCTTCGCGAGGCTCTAAATTCATTGCAGAGACAGGGACTATTTGATCTCCTTCGTAAGGCTTTAAATTCATTGCGGAGACAGGGACTATTCCTTCCTCCAAATCTTCGTCAGAGTCTGATATGAGAAACGTCTCTTCGTCTCTCATACTGATCTCGTTAGGAGAAGAATAAAACGCGACTACGTATTGAAGACACACAAAAATCACTCCGATTTGAATGATCGGTGGAGAAAGGAGACGCTTATTCATTGACGATATCTTGAAAAAACTTTTGGAACACAGAAAAAAGACAAGGGTCGTCTGGCGGGATATTGCCGGCAAGTATACTTACTCCGACAGTGAGCTTGGTTAAGAATGTTCATATAGGTTATGATTTCGAATTGTGATTATTGTTGTTGTTCATAAATTGATTGCACTGACTCCGCCTTGCGGATGGACAGCCAAGCTTCGTGGTCGGGTGGTGGTACTTTCAAATTAGAGCGGGAGGTTTCGAAAATGTGAGAAATCTTAAAGTGGAGTTTTTGTTGAAGTGTTGTTTTGTTTTTTGGAGACTTGATTGAAAGTCAATATTTGACTAAATTTATTTAAATGACATTCAATGATGTGATTTATAACCTATCAACTGCTACACGTAACCATGGATACCATGACGCAGGGTGTGCCGAAATCAAAAATTTCACGTTATAACCCTAGTATTGAGGGACAATTTATTGTGCACTTGGCGAAAAAAGTATCTAGAGATAAGTTAGGTTTTGTAAAGTCTTAAAGTATCAAATATGACAAGCAAGATAATCGGAACACCTCCATAACCGTTATTATACGGAATGTCCCGTTTTGACAACAAAAAAAGGGATAGAGGGGTCCCCAAGTCGCCCTCTATCCCGCTGTTCTGTATTTTTTGCGCGGAAATTAAAATTATAGCTCCTCTCCTATAAGTCTGTCCCAGATACGAAGAGCGCTGGAAAATCGGAATAATTTGCACGATGTAGAAGCAAGGTATCGTTCGTTCTATTGATACCCGTCTAATGACCGAGCCAACCCCGCACCGCACAGAGGGCTGGTTACGAGCTCCGCGGCGCGGCGGCGCCTTGCGTCGGGAATCCGCTCCTGGGTCCCGGGGAAAACCGGCCTCGTGCATCGCGTTAGTTCAGACGAACACTATCTAGCTTCTTATTGGTGGGTGGTAATCAATCAATAAGGGATATAACGCAGTCCCTTCTGTGCTTAATTCGCACTCGCATTCTGAACTTTACTGGAGCAACACCACCGGACGATGGCAGCAACAAGTGGGAAGAGGCAAGTGCTCCACTCGCAAGCTCGCGAATTTGTCGCTCGAGTTATCAAGTACTTCGAAAAGGAGAAGCAGAACAACGGACCCTTACTGGGCATCAACCAAGTCTTGGAGAGGACTGCCCAAGCGCTAGATATTGGATATTGTACTGTCAGAAGAATCAAGAAGGAATCCGAGCTTGTGGCGTCTCAGAAAAAGCCGAAGTTTTCAACACCTGGGAAGACGCATAAGAAGAAAGGCAAGGAAGTAGACGACTTTGATGCCGAGGCTATTCGGAGGCATATATACGGTTACTACCGTGATAAAAATGTGCCGACGTTGGATAAGCTGCTGAAATCTCTGGCTGAAGCTGACCTTTACAAAAGCTCACGATCTGCACTTCACCGCCTTCTTCAAGAACTAGGTTTTACCTATAGAAAGCTGAACAATCGCGTCGTTCTCATGGAGAAACCAGCAATTGCTTTGGCGAGGTGTTTCTTCTTGCGCTCTGTCCTGAAGATCGACTGGGAAAAAGTTATTTTCCTGGATGAAACATGGATCAATAAAAACACCTGCTCGACCCACGGTATTTCAGATGGTACCGTCAAAGCACACATCAGCGATCCCAAGCTGGGGAAAGGAGAGAGACTGATAATTTGTCATGCTGGAGGTAGCACAGGATGGATACCTGCACCTCCATTGATATTTTCCTCGAAGAAGACGGGTGACTACCACGAGGAGATGAATGCAGCAACATTTGAAAAGTGGTTTCTGCAGACACTACTTCCAGCTCTTGAACCCGGATCCACGATTATTATGGACAACGCTCCATACCATTCACGCGTCAAGGACAAACCTCCCACAACATCGTCGAGGAAAGCTGTCATAATAGAGTGGCTGCGGAACCACAACGTGCCATGCTCTGAAAGCATGCGGAAGGTCGAACTTTTGGAGTTAGTTCGACGAACCAAACCACCGAAGCCGCAATACGTTCTGGATGAAGAAGCTAAAGCTCAAGGATTCAAAGTTCTACGTTTACCGCCATATCACTGCCATTTCAATGCTATTGAGATGGCGTGGGCATGGCTAAAAGGCTATGTTCAAAAGCGGAACACAACACAGAAGCTTGGTGATGTCAAAGAGCTTTTCCTGGAGGCTGTTGAAAAATTTTCTACCGAGGCCTGGAAATCTTACGTCCAGCATGTGAAGAAAGAAGTCGAGGCTGCCTGGGAACGAGAAGGATTGGCGGATGAAGAAGTAGAACAATTTTTGATCCATCTAGGCGCTGATGACGATGACGATGACGAATCTGATTGGTCTGAATCTGATGACGAAGCAGAAGACGAAATAATGGACGAAAGCGTCGCAGGTTTCCTGCAAGAAGACGGCTACACCCTCGGAGTTGGGTTCCTGCCCTTAGAGAAAGATGATCACAACAGTAATCATCTACCTTATGCTCAAGATTTTATTAATCTTTGAGCCTCGTCGAAAACGGCCCTTTTCAGGGCCACCAAATTTTGAGCATCCCCCCCCCCCTCCACTTCGTTCTCTCACATTCTTCCTCTTAATAATTTAAGCGTTTGGAACCAAAATCTGGGAACAGACCAGAAAACAAATAATCAAAAGAATATTTGAAGCTACGCGTATAGAAATGCCGCTATTCAGCCACATTTCGTGGCTCCCATGACGCTAAGGCATACATCGATTTTCACGTGAGGCCTGCAGTTGCCTATGTAGCTTCATGCTTTTCGGAGCTCACGTAAAAATGGAGGTAAAACCTTTGGTCAGAGGAGCGACGAATAATGTCAATAATCAGGGATTTAAATCGCCTATCCCGGTCTGGAGATGCGAAGGGAGTATGCGTTGCCTCAAGGTGGCTTGCGACCCTCTGTGCGACGCATGTGAGAGGCGACGAGATGACAGGTGACGAGGGTCGAGGCACCCCAACCTGCCAAATAGTGCTAATTACTCCGATTTTCCAGCGCTCTTCGTATCTGGGACAGACTATAAATTACAAAACAGTGTGGATGGTTTGGAAATTCAATTATACACATGACATCTGAAATTAAGTTTTTTCACAATGCTGATCCGCGCGTGTCTCTCTAAATTCTAGATGTTACGTAAGCGACGTGCTACGCCCTTCTATCACACGGAGAAAAAAACTTCGTGCATGGGACCCGAAGTTGAGGTCATGTGGATCTCTGGAGTTTTCTGATCACGCATCCGAAAACTTGCGGTCGAGCTGCCGAAGTTCGGGTCGGACATCGAGGCGATTCGGTACGTACCGGAGTACTTCAGATGTGTGACCCGAACTTCGGCAGCTGGACATACATTTTTAGATATAAGTGATCCGAAAACTTCAGAGATCCATAAGACCTCAACTTCGGGTCCCACGCACGAAGTTTTTTTCTCCGTGTGCACTAGTCTGTACAGATATTACATTCGTTTGGTTAAGGACGAAATGAAAACTGTGGAAACGCTAGCGGAAAAATAATTGCAGCATGCTTGGGTTCCTCAGTTACTAACTTGAGCTGCTGCCAAGTCGGATGCACTTGGAAGAGAGAGAGCGTTCATCTGTGGGGCTCGGAACATGCTCTGTAGGTCAGTGAGCTTTACCGATTAACGTAGGTTTGGGTATATCAGTTATTACCGTCTTGTCGATTGTTTTCTATGACTAAAATTTACCTTCTCCCGACGGGTAGAAGATTTATACCCTTATACCGAACCCAAAAGATGGCGGATCCATCATTATCTTCTGCCATTTCTTTCGCAAAAATTACGAAAAACAAAAGTAAAGATAACTCAAAGACGGCAGATCCTCATGAAATTTGCCCCAAGTGCCGCACGTATACAACATTCGGCGTGACATGCAGCAAATGTGCGTTCTGGTTCCGTTTTCGCTCGCGCCTCTGTTAACGCGACCAGTGCTCTGATATCCTCGAAAGCGAAGCAACGCACAATTGGTTTTGGAAGCATGTAGAAACAACACTTTCAGTCAGGAAAACGGACTCTGAGCCAAAGGCTGTATCTCGTTCTGATGACAACTTAACCTTAAAAAATGTTGCGAGCTCAACTCCCAGCTCCGGCAGCATTTCCGGCACAAATGCTATAAAAAGGACATCGAGCCGCATAAAAAAAACCGACAAAGGATCTTGCAACTTGCAATAAATGTTCCAATAAATTCTCGATCCCAGAAAACACCAGGAAATCTAAAAGATCAAGGGTAGGATGATACGCGAATTAAGCTCCATCGCTTTTGAGCCGAGTTCCTTGGGTTGTGTTTGACAGCTGCTGTTATTACGTGGAGCCATCCGTGTAACGCGCGTTTCAGCTGTTGTCGTACGTGCACCAAGCTAAACCGTTAATTTCCATAAGTTTGCGCCTGACCGTTGCCCTCTGCGTGCTAAAGCAAACCACGTGTTTCGTGATACCGGAAACGGTGGATAAATATATACTACCGCTTAATAAGACGGTACTGCGCAGCGGCACATTCTTATGCAAGGTGTCGGGATTTAAGCAACAGAACTTTCGCCGCGCACAGTCGACGCATAGGTGGAAACTGCACACGAAAACCGATGCGAAAATATCAAACAGATTTCGAGTTCTAGTGTTGCGAAAATAATTCTTAACAGCGCAGGCATGCTTCCAGTCTCCAGGCTGACTGTTGAAATTGATACACAAAGCGATTGACAAAGAAGACACAGGGAAAAATGAGCGATCCTATTGGTTGGAATGGCTGGTTCTTATAGACTAGAGAGACAATGATGGACTGACTAAAGGGTCTCCCGTTGGTTAGTCTATTACCTACTTCTTTTGTCCTTTGCAACCACCCGCTTCCACCAATAGGATCCCTCCGTATCCTTTTTGGTTGTTTTTTGTATATATCTTTGTCTATCAATTCCAACAATCAGCCCGCTGTCGAGAACACTTTAATCGTCATATTGTACCTGCAATTAGCTTGAGAGTTATGTGAATATCGTAAACGGCTACGTAATTGTGCAAAAAAACAAAAGCCTTATATGACCGAGATGTAAAAAAATCATCTGTCCCCTCCGTTCGGGAGAAGAAAAACTTAACTCTATTCGAAGGTTGCTAATTAATTCAAACCATTCAATTTTACACGAGAAAATGCTTGCGCAGAATATAGACGAATAAAATAGAGACTGAAGAAACATAGAGGAATTCAGATTTAAAAGAATCGGTTAGTGTTAAAAACCTCTCCTTAGCCTCTATGCACCTTAGTAAAATAAAAGGCGGTAGTAGCCGAGGAGTTTCTCAATTTATCAGAGCTACTGATGAAAAGGCTGCGACAGCCTCGAAACGCGTCTAGCGTCACGGTTTATTTAAGGTAAATGGAGTTTTTCAATACGAAACCTTTTTGCTTTTAAATGCTTGTGCAATGGGACGTATTTCTTCCAAACGAAACTATGTGCATTAAGACATGAGCCCTGAGACTCATAAAAATATACTATGCATTTATTTATACACTGAAAAAAAAAAAAAAGCACATCGGATCTAGAGTCCAGACTCTTGAAAACATTGACAAGAAAAAGGACTCTTGATTTAATCAGATTTAATCTTAAATCGATAGGAAATCCGCTCAAATTAAGAGGCTTGTTTCTTGATTTGAGCGAAAATCTGATTGAATCAAGAGTATTTTTTCTTGTCGATGTTTTTAAGAGTCTGGACTCTAGATCCAATGTGTTTTTTTTCCCAGTGTTGTGCAATTGGACGTATTTCTGCCAGACGGAAATATGTGCATTAAGGAATGAGCCTTGAGACCCTTAAGAATGTATGCTTTTAAGAGTCTGGACTCTAGATCCAATGTGTTTTTTTCCCCAGTGTTGTGCAATTAGACATATTTCTGCCAGACGGAAATATGTGCATTGAGGAATGAGCCTTGAGACCCTCAAGAATGTATGCATCACGGGCTCACGTCAAAATGCACATAGTTCCGTTTGGCAGAAACATGCCCAATTTCTATCCAAGATTTAGCCGATTTTGGCGATTGATCAAAGGAGAAAGCAGTGTGATTTTCAGCCAGAAATGTCCTACTGAGTCCCGGCCGAGGTAATTTCCAAGTGGAAATTCTGCAGCGTTGAAATGCAGTTACGTTGTTACGTCTTGAAAACGGCGGATCGTGGCCAGTGGCGTGGCGTGAATTGCGATATATCGATCGTTATGTCATTTAAAACTATGGAAAAGGATCGATTAACAGGGTGTTCGCAGCGAACACCTTAATAATCGATTCTTTACCATAGGTTTAAATGGCATAACAATCGATATATCGCAATTCACGCCACGCCACTGATCGTGGCCGACGCATCAGCACGGGCGAGGAACTCCGTACGCGACGCGACGTCTGCTCCGTGCCGCGCCACGCGTCCGATCCGTACCGTAAGCCGCCGCACCAGTATGACCACCGCGCAGGCGCAACTGACCGGTTTATGGTCCCGGTTCTCTCTGATCTATCTAATTGCCCGTTCCGACGGGGCTTTATATCGGTCAGTAAGCGCCTCAGCGGTTATTAAGCCGACGAAGGAAAGGCAACAGCGCGCTGAGTGCACGCATAAAAAGTCTCCGTTGCCGCGTCTCCGTGTAGAAAAAAGGAGCGATGTGCATTTCGAGCATCTCGCTGGATAGAGAACGATGACGTAAATGGGTACAGAAACTTTTGTTTATAATTTTCTTCAAAATACAGACGAGAGATCCTCCACTGTATCCCAAACGGCAGTGATCGCGATGGACAACGATTCTATCGGTTGGTTATCGCGATTATATCGGTGACAATATATCGAGATATCGCATTAAAAATTGCGAAACGTGGCGATTGACTGCTACACATCGCAATTTTTCGTTCGATATAATCGTGATGAATTTTCGTGGATAAAATGGAGATTAAATCGCCGTTAATTGCGATTCTTATTTCGAAAATATCGCGATAAATTGTCGGGCGATAAAAGCGCGATAAAATCGATGGTAATCGCTCAGATGTTGATGACCTTGGCGATTTTAAAATATATAGCGATTTTTCCGTTGAAAAATGCTACTTAGGATCTTGGCTCGCGGCGTGGCGTGAATTGCGATGTATCGATTGATCTGTCATTCAAACCTATGGGTGTCATTCAAACCAACAAGGTGTTGGCAGCGAACACCTTAATTCTTTACCATAGCATCAAATGGAAAAATATCGATAAATCGATCGTTCACGCCACGCCACTGATCTTGGCAGTGGTGGGAGCTTTAACTTTCGGGACTCCGACATCCAACTGTTGACCCTACTGGGCGGTACTACGCGCTGCACACTTCTTGTCCCGTTTCACTGCTCTGAAAAATTTTCATCGTCATTCCACTAAAATGTCGCATTATTTTCATTCGCTTTTTCAAAAATTTTTGATACAAATAAGTGCAAGAAATCTTGGTTTCTTCTCTTGAAAAATAAACTATAGAAGTAGAGATTTAGAAACACTGTTGAGAAACGTGTTTTGGTGGTTTCACCGACGATAGTTTGCTTGGGTATGTAAATATGCTGTTCTTCAGCTAATTAGCCAATTACGTAGGTATTTCAAACGTCAAATTTAATTTATTCCCCTGTATTCATTCGGTTGTATTTACTTCTTTTCCCTTCCTTCTGTTGCCATAAGAAACTTTTACTTTAATTTTGAGTCTCCAACACGCAACAGATACGTATGCAATGGGTGCTATACAGCTTACACTTTTATTTATTTTGTGATTCTTCACATTACTTGACATTATAAACGCGGACTCTGGGCAAGAGAGAAAACCTAAGGTTGGAACATTATGTTTCTAAAATTATATGAGAAAATATAACAAAACAAGCAGTTAGAAACTTTGAAAAAATGGTAATTGTTCTCATCATATACAATCCACTAACGCAAGAAAGGATCTAGTTCCTGATATTATGCCAGGCGCATTTCATAGAAGTAAATTGCATTCTTTCTTGTTATATTTAAGCACTTGCACATAGGTTCAGGATAAGATCGAGAATAGAAGATAGAATAACCTTATAGATTGTGATAAAAAATTAAGCAACATATGCTACAATAATGATAACACCTTGATGCAACTATTTGAGCTGGATGACCGGATGACCGGGATGCATTTACAAAAAGCAAAAGGCGATCTGGCTCTTCTGCCCGGATGCGACGAGCATTTGAGCGCGAGGTGTGGGTGTCTACGAGTTGATGAAGAGATATAAGGACTGCTGCTTGGGAGAAAACAGCCAGGGCTCCTTCAATTTTTGAACATGCGACACGGACATCCACGGATCACGAATAGTTGTATCAACGCGATACAATCATCATCTTTCGCGCACGGATAAAATACCAGCATGCGTTGCCTTCTTACTGTAAGTAGTAAGACATGCATATTCTGAGCCACGATTTTAGGTAATACTTGAATCATTTTTAGTATATTCGCTCTGTAATGTCAGACAGAATGTTTGCTTGTCTTGTTAATTTAAGTAATGAAACGTGTATGTTTCGATCCACGACTTTAGGTAATACTTGAATCAATTTTAGTCCATTCGCTCTGTATCGCCGGACGGAATGTTTGCTGTGCGCACTGTCCCACGGGCGGTCGCACATTTCAAGGGGCTTGTTATTACAAAAAATGGAATGGTGATGGCTATTAGGCGGCTTAGGAACAAAAAAATTACATTAACATCGATAAAGGTTATGAGTCATTCTATGTATAAAATACTTTTAGATAATAAAAATAGGTTACTGAAGATGCTACGACACTAAAATCCGCAGGGAGGGTTGAACAATAAATGTTGGGAACAAAAAGGAATATGTTTCAGCACGTAAAAACGGAGGACTTACAGATGGTCAACTGTTAACCCGAAAAAATATAGACAATTGAAAATGAAAACGTTACTTGAGGACGCTGCTTAAAAAAGTAGCTAAAGATTTTACGGCGAAAGGGCGTTTCATAACTAAGACTGAAGAAGAAGTTCAGCAAAATAATAAAAAATAAAGTTAAAGCAATCAAACACTGCGAAAATGTGGACAGCGAAAGACAAGAGTGGCTGACATACTTTCCCGAGAGTATGGTAATTTCTTATTTTGCCGTTTTTCGGTGATAAAAGAGACAGCACCTTTAATGAGTCGAGTTAAGAGAGGAACTAAACATGCAATTTGGCTTGGAGCAGAGAAGAATGATGACGAGGACTTAGGATGAAAAGGACGAGCCCTCAGCGCGGCGGTCGGCATGTAAAACATATTAGCGGCTACAAGACTGTATGAATACTTCACCCATTGCGTCAAATACAGTGCGATCAGGAGCGGTTGGCGTGAAACGCATAGCGCCTACAAGACTGCGGGAAAACTTCACGCATTGCGTCAAACACAGTGCGATTAGCGCGGCGCAGCGGCGAAAGTAAAATTATTAAACCACATTTATATGTCTGTTCTTTCATAATTTTTTGTTTCATTTCTTATAAATGGAGGACCTCGTCCACGCAGATATAGGTTTACGGAACTTAACTTTCGCGCGAAGTTCCGTGAAATTTTGCTAGTAGTGTTGACAGGGCTTTCGCAAAAAAAAAAATTCCAACATGAGTAGGTAAACGCGTCTTATGTACCCCTCTCCCTCCGGCACGTTCACTTGATGGTTTTTATTGATGTTTCAAAACGATTGAGAAGGGGGCGGCAAAATACAGGCGGCCCATGGGCGGCAAGTGAGTAAATCTGGCCCTTAAGATTAAAATTTATAACGCGACGGAATACTCATCAAAAGGACCCCGCGTACTCCTAACGGGGATATGCATACCACAAGCTATTTATAATTTTATTATTGTTTCAAATGCGTCTATGGATGCTGATCAAAGGTTATCATTGCGCGAACTTTCTACGAGGCACCGTTTTCGCACAATCCGCCCAAAAAAGCTATAATTCCTTACATAAATGAAGGAACTGCAGTACTCGAGCACGGTGCGGGTCGGTCGGGTGCGTGTAAATCACGTAAACAGAAAACCGATCAGCAGCTGAGCAACAGTCGTAAATCGGATTCCACGTGCCTTTTCTTTTCACCGTCCAAATCAGTTCGGTTCTGTCTCTCTCCCTTTACATGTATTGTCCTTGCCAGGCAGATCGACACGCTGTGCGGGGTCCTCTGGAGTTTTAGTCAAAAATTTCAAATCAGACCTCTTAGATAGCTCGTTCTACAAAGCGCCGGCTCACGACGTGAAAATGCGCAAGGTGCTGACAGCTAGCGCGATAAACGGAGCCGCGAGGTTTCGCGGCGTGAAAACCGTCGGAGGCGGCGCGGCGCGTGGTGGTGCTGGTGGCATCCATGCATTTGCACGCTCAGAGGTCGATTAAAGCTCGCCGTTTGCGCTTACCCGGGGTTGCCTCCTTTTACTTTCCATAGAATGCGCTCAACTTTCTACCGACGCGCTGACCACAATCTGTTACATCTCAATCGGATCGGGTAAACATTAAATTAAAAGGAAAGCTCTGCTCTGGAGCCGCGGACAGCGAGATTGGAGCTTGTGTGCCCGGCGCGGATATCCGAGCTCCGAGACAATCCCATCCTAAATGAGACTTTTAGACAACCCGGTAGTTACCCGCCCGTGTTTCACCTCCTCCCAAATGGACCGATTAGCGCTTTTCTGTGTTTCTCGATGGTTCTTTGTCGATTAATGATGCAATATTGACACTACACTTCGTAATATCGTGCTTATGTCTATGCCTCGCTAACGTTTCTGCAAAGATAGGACGAAGCAATTACAACCTTTTGCACAGGGAGCAGTGTAAGATGAAATCAGTACCATCAATGTAATGTTGCAAGTGAGAGCAACTTTTTGAGAAAAATAGACCCCTTTCGTTGGATAATGCTCTTTGCGTCTCGGGAGCAATTTTAAGCTGTTCTCACTGAAAAATTGGACCAATTCCAATTACTCATTAATGGTAAAAATGCCAGTAAAATTGTTTTTGGGAAAGAAGAGAAAATTCACGTTATCATGTGTTATTATAGATACAAAGAGGGGGAAAAAATAGAAAGTTTCAAAATGCGATCTCATACTGGGGTTTCATGTAAAATACTTCTTTTTGGTTTCTTCAGGAAGTAGGTCCAACCTCACCAATGAGCATAAAATTAGCTCCTTCTACGACTTGTGCTTATAATAGATTAAACGTACATAATTCATATTGAAATACGACTATTTTATTATTATTAAATTTGCGAGTTAGATTGTTTTATTTTCATTTCAACGGAAGTGAAATGAACTTAAATCCAAAAAGAAAAGTCACAGTCAGGGTGTCTACGAAAAATTTGCGAGCCGCATAGTCACAAATCGGAAGTATACTAAGAGGATTCTACGAATGATCTACACACTGGAAAAAACACATTGGATCTAGAGTCCAGACTTTTGAAAACATTGACAAGAAAAAGGACTCTTGATTCAATCAGATTTTAGCTTAAATCAAAAGGAAATCCGCTCAAATTAAGAGGCTTGGTTCTTGATTTAAGCTTAAATCTAATTGAATCAAGAGTATTTATGTCGATGTTTTTAAGAGTCTGGACTCTAGATCCAATGTGTTTTTTTTCCAGTGCAAGCAATGACTGTTAAGTATGAATTGTTAACGTTGATTTACGACCGAGAAAACAATGAAGATGCTGTTTATGTTTAAGGCGGCGTGTACAACGGAAAGTATACCTAGTTGCGTTTACAACTGCACGAGATTCACAATGGAATCGCGAGGTTACACCATTGCACCGGAAGTTGTATTTGGCACTCCTTGCGATTCGTTCTAAGATGTGTTCAGAACTTAAATCCAAATCCAAGCAATCCGAATTATTATCCGCCGCCGTAATCGTCACATGATTACAGAGCAAAGCTCTTAGTTTTACTGGAAGCGGTCGTCGGCTGTATTACTCATCTTCTCTGCAGACAAATAGGCAGTAAGAGTAATGACTGTAGAAAGTACGTTGAAGCTTGTGCCATTTTTCCACATTAATGGCTGAACAGGAATCGAGTCGGCGTAAGCTCGAGCGATCCGCGGAGAGAAGCAGCTTTTATCGCGAACTTGCTTTAGAGGAGGAAACTGCCATGGCAGCGTGCGGCTGACCGCAGACATGCGGCTCTGCCCCGCTCCACACACTGTTGCCCACTTCATCGGGCGGTAGCAAATCAACGATTTATAAGCTGACCAGAAGTAGATCATAAAATTGATAGAATTGAAATTGGACCGCATTTAACAGAGAGGAACCAAGCCACATCAGCTACTGCCAAATTTAACCGGGTAATTTAATTTTTTACGCGAAAAGGTTTGTGCAAACTCCTTTGAAATTTTAAGGAATTTGCTTCGTACTTTGGAGAAAATCCACTGAAATTTGCACAAAAATCCGCCAAGTGTTTTGTTGCAAAAAATTAAATTTCCCAGATAAATTTGGCAATAGCTGATGTGGCTTGGTTCCTTTCTGTTTAACGCGGTCGAATTGGGCTTTGGAAATCTTCAAATGAGGAGCTTGGAGGACTAGGTGCGGAAGAACAGTTTTTGCTATTTCGAGAAATACGAGATTGGAGTTTCGATTTTACGTGGAGCCTTAGGGAGGAAAAGAAAGTTCTTCAAATTAACTCTTTGAAGCTTAAAAATTGGAATTCAGGGGCTAATTTTTCACAGAATATGCATTAAGACCAGTTTTACTTGAAATCATTAAAATCTTAATTTTTTCAAAAACTGCACTAATGCGCCTTGTCCTCGCAGTTCCTCAAATCGGCTCAATACAGCTCGCCAATAGGGGTGAGGGAAATGTGAAAAGACGTGCCATGGGGCGTCTCGAAGAGAAGTATTCTGCTGAGTGCGGATCCCAGCTCGGAGCTATTGGGCAAAAACGCGGAAAAAGGTCACTTTCAGCTTCAGAAAATTTTCAAAATTGTGAGGAGATGCGACATTTTCCGTAGTCGAGATCGGTCAAGTTCGTTGGTTGCGATGCCAAATCACAACAGGCAGGAGGTGCGCATGCGTTAAGAGTGGAGGCGGGTGCGATGAGAACAGAAGACCGAGGCGACATCAGTTCAGCTTCGGGCGGAAAGATATTTCTTGGATATTGTCCATTTTTGAGTTGAAAATTTGTAAAATAAATAATAAAAAAAGAACACATTAAGGTCCAGACTAACCGTGCATGAAGGCCTTATGCTCCCGCGTTTTTGGGCAGTTTTCATCGGGAGCACACGTGCTCGACGCGTTAATCATTCCTCGCGATTTATTGTTTCTGTAATGTCTGTGTTTTCCATTTGTGATTTTGTTTTTTCGTGACTTCATACATTGGTTATTTGATTGACTATGTCAATTTCCAAAATAAAGACTAAGGGCAAAGTGAGGGCCGCAAATAAAATTATTTGGTGGGTCGCGTTCGGGATCAATTTTGAAACAGCAAGTTAGTCACGGTGAAGGAAGTGTTAGAGGTGTTTTTGTTTACTGTGCGCGTGGCATCAAGATCAAAGAAAATGCGTGGGCAACTGCAAGGAAGGTCGAGATTTAGGCCAATGAGTTGAGGCCACCGATCCCTGAATAAACTTGATATATTTCTAAACTGTCGTTGATTTAGTGTTGCCTGCCATCCCTGGATTTATTTTGTAGTATTATTTTCCGTAAATAGTTATAGTTATATTTAGTAAGTAGTTTATTTTATTATTATTAGATCTTTCTGGAATGCGAAGAGCCGGGTGCCGATAATCCAAGAGGTCCATGTATTCGAAAAACTGAGAAATTGTAGGGCCGATGGGAATCGTTGCGAAAACAGCCATCACGAAGAACAGGGCAGATCAAAAACGAGTCTGATTTTTCAGCTGCCCTGAATCAACTTTTTGACATCGCAGTTTCCGATGCGTTGAGTATCATGCCAAAAGGATAGAAAATTCCTAGAAGCACGAAGAAGACCTGATCGGGAAGGAGTGATAATGCCAGTCACTGACAAGAAACTTGTCAAACTCGAAAAATTATCGAAAGAAAGTAAATCTCGCAGTGAAAAACGTATTCAACGGCAGAGGAAGTTTAACGCCTCTTATGAAACGAGACAAGAGATTGAAGGTGAGTTTTGATTTATTTTTTTAGTTTTTCGTATCATTACGTAACTTTCGTAACTCAGTTTCCTCTATCACTCGTTTTTCCAAGTGGGGACATAAGTGCTGCTTTCGGTGGTAAATGCAGCGCTACGGAGAGTTGACTATTCCTGGTCAACATTGTTTTTTGGGAAGGTTGGCTGTTCTTAGTCAACTATGCTTCTTGTTCTTGTTGACATCTTAACAGTCCTAATTTCGGTAATCCTGCTTTTGCCTCCGTGGCAAAATTAGACAAAACCAATATCAAATCTAATAAGTGGAGGCAACCAGTCCAGAATAAGGAAGATTTGCCGTCTGATTTATGGATTCAACGCAATATCCAAATTTCTCCTTCACCTTCTCCTGATGATCCCTCCCCACCATCACCGGTATTGCTTTCAAAGAAACTCAAACTCACCGTATCTACTCCTTCCCCATCCATTCCTGAAGGCAAGAGTGAACAACTTTGCCCTTCTCACCCACGGACCCCTTTTTCCGAACCATTATTGATCGAAAACTTGAATGAAGTGGTCTTCTTTGGAAGTGTCCACTCCCAATCAAATGTCTCAAGATTTTTTTGGTGCTATCCAAAATAGCCAGAATAGCGAAGAAAGTGATGTATGCTCTGAGCCCCAGTTAATGCATTCGCCCATGGAATTTCGAGAGGACAACAGTCCTCAATTATCTTAACACTTTCCCCCACAGAGAGTATGAACATCAATCTGATTCATTGGAATATCCAGTGTTAATACAAATAAAACTGATTTGCTTAATGTACTATCAGTAAATGAATGTGATGTGCTGCTACTTAATGAAACATGGCTTCAACGTCCCTTCTCGTTTAAATTGAAAAATTATGTATCAATTAGGCAACATAGATATGATTCTTACGGCGGTCTTTTGACGGCTGTCAATGTCAACTATAAACCTACACTCTATAGTTATCTCTCGTATTCACCAATAGTTGAGGATGACTTAGAAATATTAACGATTTCTATCTCTCCGTTTTCCGATCCATCATATAAAATTTTTATCGTAAATGTCTATGAAAACCCTACGTATGCCGGTGATTTCGCTCCCTTAGTCACCGTTCTTAACTTATCTTTTGTGTGTAAAGTTTTCTTATGTCTTCTTATAAAAATTTGCCTATTTTTAATTAATTAGGCAATTGTCTTTGTAGATAGTTATCTTTCTTCTCAAGTTTAATTTAAGTTTTCATATTATCATTTCCTTCATCTTCATTCATTAATCACAGTTGTCTATCTCAAGATATCTATGTTCTATATTTTTAAAGTAAAAGTGCTAAATTTGTATGTACAGCGATGTACTAATAAATATTTAAAAAAAAAAAAAAAAAAAAAAAAAAAAAAAAGTCACCGTTCTTGAATATCTTTGTGGGGAAAAAATTGCGATGGCAGGTGATTTTAACTGCAGGCATACCCTTTAGGGATATGACCATTCAAACAACAAAGGAGTTCCCTTTGAGTCCTCTCAAGACCTCACCAATAATAGAGTGGTTTATGATTCACATAGTAAATTGATTTATTTCAAATAGTCTGGTTACTTCAGTTGATTTTAAAGTTCTTAAGACCGCTATGGGGAGCGATATCATTAGAAACAATCTTGATCAATTTGAAAAACTCTTTGTACATGATGAAGCATGTCCCTTCTTCGTTCAGAATAAATTCTGAGGATACTCAACCCCCGGTGAGAAATATGAGCTCTAGGACCCTTCCCCCTTCCATGAAAAATGGGAAAAGATGGTCTTGCATTCCATTCAAGATTCCACTGTTACAGTAACCAAAAGTACCCCTAATAAATGTGATAGGTCGACTCTCCTTTCATGGTGGGATGTGGATTGCCAGAAAGTGAAAAATGCACGCGCTATGGCCTTCAAAGCTTTTAAAGCCAATGGTTCTAATGATAATTTTATAGCTTACAAGATTGCATGTAATAAGTTCAAACTATTTATTCAGAACCATACGTGTAAAAGTTGGCGGAAATTCTGCTCTGATATTACTCCAGAGACTCCTACTAGAGAGGTCTGGAATAAGGTGAATATGATGAAAAGATCTAAACGATCTACTTGCTCCAAGGATACACCATAGTGCCAAGATTATTTGTGAATGTTATCTCGTGAGGCTCCTCCACTAGAAACTCCCCCGGTTCCTCCTCCTGAAAACTCTATCCACTTTGTTCTGGAATGCAACGCTTTCAAGGAAGTATTGAAGGATATGAGCGACGAAACCCCTGGAAGAGACAAAATGGGCTCATCACACGCGTTTTAATGTGGTGGTTTTTTTTTTAGCCTTAGTTTTAATTTTATATTTGTGTTTTAGCGGTTGATGAAGGCTCGGGTGACCAGCCGAGACGTCCTGCATACTGGTTATTGAGTTTAGCCTTGTTTCCCGCGGATTTTTTGTGTTTCAGTCGTATACGTTTCGGGCTACCATTCCTAACCTATCTTCCTCTTACATACATACCACGTGAAACCACCGGTCATTCGGAGATGCAAGCGGGGCTCGGCTTCAACAGGTGGAGCCTTCTGATTGGTCGGCGCTGCTGATGCTGTTGTTAGCACCGTTGACTCATCCATCGAATCGGTGAAGTACCGAGTGCTTTGATAATCTATTGTTGACTTGAAGAGAGATAATTTAAATCTTTAAACCTTGAAATCCTAAACTTCTAATCTTGATAACATTTGCTTATTTGAATTGAACTTTCAATTTATTTCCATTCTGAATTGCAAACAATTAAGTCTTGAATTCTTGATTAATTCTTGCAAGAACAATTCTTGTTCTTTCTTGCTTTTGATTGAATCGATCCTTAATGAAGACTGTTTCACCTTCTCAGTTTAAAAGTTTGCACTTATTTAGTACTTTACTGACTTGCACCATGAATTACACCATGAAGTACACCATGAATTTGAATGGCATACATTTTCGTGATCTACGGCGCGTGATCGGTGTTCACCCGGCACGCCATCTGGGTCCGACATGATGTGGGAATGCAATAGTGTATTTTCTTCGGACACTATCTATTAATGACATTTTTATGAAGTTTAAAATGTTAGTGAAAAGAAGAGAGTTAATGAAAACGCCTTTGGTTACGTTCTAGAGTTAATCTTTTTGATGCATCGTCAATCGGTTCTATAGTAGAAAAATGGCGACAGATGATGTAACCGATGGAGTCTGATGGAAAGTCTTTTGACGTACCTCCGATTGATCCCAGGAACGCTTTGATTAATTTTTCGATTAACGGGTTTGTTGTTTTTATTGTGAATGGTGAGCATAACCTAAATGAACAAGTAGAGAGGCTGAGATGTCTCTCATTTCTCTTGGAATTGTCATTTATTTTTCATGAAATGGACCCTGTGCTCCTCCAGTTGTTTGATTCCAGCAGCTTTTCTTCTGAAGAATCCTCCTTCTCCTCAGAATCTGAAGAGGACCCAGAAGTCATCCTCAGAGTGAACCATGAAAAAATTCACGGTTACTGCCCCATCATTGACAGGTTTGAGTCGCGTTTGGTAGATCTTGTGTAAATTGTATTATAATTGAAAGATTTGTCACAGCTCTTGCACTAATTCCCGCACGTGATGGGCAACTGGCGCTTAACTTAACCAATTTGGAGGTTATTCACGTCACGCAGCGCCATCAATAATGTTTACATCGGATCCATCGACCTCCGGAGCACGATGGATCTGGTGGATCCGGTTCGTCTATTATACGTCATAACGATGAAATTAATCGGAGTTCCAGAAACGCTGCGATGGATCTTACCGGATCAATCGTCTATTATTCACCGGTCCCAAGAACACTTTGATGCACATCGGATTGGATCGTTTTACATCGTGATGAATTCCAGAACGTAACCTTTGAAAAGTCGGACTATTGATGTCATCCATCGCGGTAATGACACCCTTTTGGTTCCTTCCACCTTGCTTCCGTCCGAGTTTTAGTTGAACAACCGGTACAAATGTGCGTCACACCGACTGATGAGAGTAAGGTGGAGGAACCAAGGGTATCACTACCGCGGTGGATGGCGACAAAAACCCGACTTTTTAAAGGGCGATATCACGGTTAATATCAAACGTAGAAAATTGCTGTTCGGACGGATCTCATTATTTTTAGCTAATCTGCAAGAATCAAGCATCAAAACTCAATTCTGTGACTAGCGCAGCGCAGCTGACTCATTAAATTTTCAGCATTAAAAAAAGTTTGCAGGTTTTTGTGTACATATCACTAAATTCACTGCACAAGGCGAAGCAAAACTCTTATAGAATTTTCAAAAGAATCTGCACTATCGTTCTCTTGTAGAAGATTAAATCGCCCGATTAAATTTGGCAAAAGCTGATGTGGCTTGGTTCCTTTCTTCTAAACGCTGTCCATCTGACCTTTTCTACCAAGTTGCTCCGCTGCCCCGATGTTTTACTGAGAGGATGAAGTTGTAAAAATCACCCGCGAATAGAGTACCCCTCGCGAGCGACCAGAGATGCGCAGCGGAGTCGTGCGCCGTCGCTGGGAGTCGTGCAATTAACTTGTTTAAGATATTAATTACTCGGCGGTAGAGGCGCCGCACAGAGGATCCGACTCGATTAGGAAAGTCGGACACGAAGTTTTTGACTGTAACTGCCAATTTAGATGCTAATTACGTCACAGTTTAAATATTAAGGGTATACTGAAAAAAAAAGAATCTTAAATTTGCCGCCAAGAAGTATTTCTTCTGAAATCAAGAATTTTGCTGGTTAATATAAGCTCCTTTTTTGCTTAACCCAAGCATTATTTTTCTTGAATCAAGAAAAAGTCAGCTTAAAGCAAGATAAAAAAGAATTCTTTGCGGCAAATTCGAGAATTATCATGCTTAGTCCAAGCTACTTTTTTTCAGTGTAGCTTTAAGAAGACAATTTTGCGAGGAAACCAATGAAACCATTTTTGGAACCTTAGAGTTTTGTGTACACGTAGTTATAAGCGTTTGAAGTTTCCAAATGGACCCGTTGCAAACTTTTGGTAGAGCAAGAATGAGAGTGGTTCCCTTTAGATGAAGTCCCAAAAATCACGATGAGCGCATCAGCAAACTTTGAAATGCACTCCTAACTTCACAATCTGCGTATTGCGGGTTTTCTTGTAGCTTCCCGCTTCAAAAAGGATACTACAGCACAGGCGAACATTTCGTTAGAGGAGTCGTTCCATTCAATCACTGGGAAAAAAACACATTGGATCTAGAGTCCAGAGTCCAGACTCTTAAAAACATCGACAAGAAAAGGTACTCCTGATTCAATCAGAATCTAGCTTAAATCAAAAACCAAGCCTCTGAATTTAAGCGGATTTCGTTTTGATTCAAGCAAAAATCCGATTGAATCTTGAGTATTTTTTCTTGTCAATGTTTTAAGAGTCTGGACTCTAGATCCAATGTGTTTTTTTTTTCCAGTGATCCCTGCTCAACATGGCCGACGCTTTCACGCGCAAATTGAGGAAAGCACGAGGTCAATCAAGGCGGATACCTAATCAACGCGAGAAAAATGAGAATGTAAACACGCCGATTGATATCAAGTGGTTACAATCCTCGTCCTGTCACAAGTGTTTTGACGGATTGGCGTCGGCTATGTTAAATATCGCGTAGTATTCTTGTAGCAGGGGTTGAATGGAATGACTCCTCTAACGAAATGTTCGCCTGTGCTGCGGTTTCGTTTTTGAAGCGGGAAGCTCGAAAAAACGCAAATTTCTTAGGCAAATTTGAAGTAAGGAGTGCATTTCAGACTTTAACGATGCGCTCAATGTGACTTTTGAGACACTTTCTACGGGGGACAACTCTTATTTTTGCTCTGGCAAAAGTTTGCAACAGGCCCATTTTGTCCGACCTCTCGTAAGGTCCAGTTACACGATCAAATTGAGCCATCAAATTGGGCCTCTCATTGGTCGCATCCTCACCTCAGGTCTTTTCCCACCAATCAGAGCTTCAGTTAGACGGCTGAATGTGATCGTGTAACTGAGCCTTTACTGACTCGACCCAGTGTGCGCCGACGGATAAACGTGCGAGACGGGAGCAGAAACGTGAGTAACCAGGCGTACTGAAAGCCGCTCCGGCCTCCAGCTCGGGGGGAGGAAAGGGAAACGCACTTTTCACTTTTAAAACCGCCCGTGTCAAAAGAACCCGGCGACCACACTTACACTCGCCGGGAACAAAATCGAAAACGGAATTACTTAAGGAAAGGAATAGAGATTTAATTCTAACCCGCCTCCGCGCGGAGGTTCGCCGATGAAAAAGTTGACCGACAAACCAGAACTGCACGCCGCGATTATTATTAATAAGTGTAAATCTGCTGGACAGACTTGACCTGGGTGAAATTGGTTACGGTAGCCTCTCATTATTTGCTGATTTGTTAATCAAGAGTTGATAATTGTGATTGATCGGTCGGCTATATGCCGTTCGGACGACAAGGATTTGCAAGAGAGCCATACGTGTAGCCGATGATGGATCAGCTAAAAGTACTCTCCTCATGCCAGATAACCAATCATATATTTGGACTGCATTTTGCGTGTAAGAACTACAATTTCTGGCTCATTATAGAAACAACATACGTGCCAGCAGTTTGGCTATGAGGACACGTTTGTTTACGTATGAGCTAGGCACTGTAGTTCCTTACTGCGAAATGCAGTCCATTTAACCTGATATGAAGCTCTTCCGGAGATTCCAGTCGTCTGAACAAGAAAGTCTGGTAGGCCAATATTCCATAGCTCGATTCCACTTTCGTCTAGTCTCGCATACCAAGTGTACAGATGATTTAAAAACCGCATCGATGAAGGTGCATTCATCTGATCGCAGCATTGGATCGATAGATGATCGGTTACTGTGAAGCCGACAATTTTTTTCGGCGCTCAAGCTCTGAGGGTTTCTCCTTACCGGTAATTTTGAAAGTGATATTCTTAACGTAAATAATGCGCCGTGGAAGAGCAAAGTTTCCGAAGAGAGGTTGTTTGACGAGCAAGTCAAAGTGCGCGAAGCGTGTTTGCCTCAGATCATGTAAAATCAAAAAAAAAGAGGGGCGGAAAAAGAAGCTTAAATCTTCGCAGTTTAAGATACGAATGCTCATTCGGTGGCACGGAAGAGTGCACAGCAGTGTGTTCAGAGGGTGCCTCCGGATGAATGGCAGACATTGGAATGAGGAGGAGAATCTCAAGGCTCATTTTACTACAAATGTGCACTCACAAGGTGAGCGTAGTACAAATCGACGAACTTCTTGAATGAGCTGACAGATGCGGCTCAATGAATGGGTTGCGCGGGAGTCGGGGCGAGGTCGTTGACGGCTAGACACAACATAGGGCACGCGCGCGCTTCACCTCGCCGGTTCAGTGTTTGATTAGCATACGATGTGACCCATACCCTTTTGAGCGCGCCCGTGAACAGGTGCATGTGCTCCTTGCAATCGTTGGACGCAACCCACTGCGACTGTGCAATGAATCTTGTTGACTGACAGCACTGACTGATGCACCCATGCGCCAGTTGTGCCCAGAGATGGAAAGTGAAATTTCACGTTTTGAAATTTCATAAGGCTCGAATAAATTTCACAAAAGTAGAATTAGTTTAGTTGTTATTAATTTTTTTTTAGAATTATTGATTAAACCTTTATAGGTCTGAAAGCGTTTTAGATGGTCTTTCTGATGGTGCTGCGGTATTATGCTACTCTACTGAGGGTGCCAGACACAAAGAGGGGGCAAATAGGAGACTTTACAGAGAAAAACCCCAACCTAACCTCTGAACTAAACGAAAGCATTTGCAACGCGCGAGTGTTAAGGCTTGGGGTAAAAATTTCAAAATTTTGAATCATTGTTTCTAGGCGTTTCTTAGCCTTCTGAATATATCCCCAAACGTTCCAATAAATTTCATGAAATTTCACTCGAATAAATTTCAAGAAATTTTTCATCTCTGGTTGTGCCTAACAACGAATGTTGCAGATTGGTGGGTTGACTTAGAAACTGCACGTCATTCAACCGATGAAATGCTTCGATCGAACTGTGGAGAACTCTGATCTTTACCTTCAGTAATCACTGAGGGGGCACATTCATCGCAATTTTACTTACGACTATTGTACTCGTTCTGAGCACGAACCTTTTTTAAAATTATATTATGTGTGTGTGCTATGATGACTTTGTTCACGGGAAAACGGTTTCAGGGGTTATTCCCTGAAATTTTGGTGGGATACCTCAATTTTTTGAATGATACGAACATTTCCGATCAATTAATGTGGCTGTACTGCAAAACCGGCATTAGAACGGTTCAGATCGAATAAACGACTCCGAAAATACAGTCAACTGAAGAGGATAATCACCGATATTTTACTCGAACTTTGAAGCTCAACATAAGTTTAACTAATGGACAAAAACATTAGAAAATTAAATTTTTGGAATCAGCTCAATGAGTAGTGAGTGTACCAAATGTCATCAAATTCTGAAGAGGTCTGGTCAAATTTTGGATTGATTCGGCATGGAATGACCCGATAGTAACCTTATTTGTTGGGGTGCTACCACAATCAATTGGAAATGTCCAAGTTGGGACTTCAGTCTTTCTTCTTTTCTGTGTGATACCGAGAATGGTACGATATATTACAATTAAGTCTAGATAATGAAAGACCGTGAACGATTAAAAAGGGGGATAGAAAGTAGGAGGCTCGTGTGTTCTGTCAGTTCTAAGTTGACCCAAGTAGCATTTTTCAACGGAAAAATCGCGATTTGTTACGATTTTGTCGGCAAAAAAATCGCTAAGATCATCAAAATCTGAGCGATTATCCTCGATCTGGTTGCAATAAAATCGCGATTTTATCGCCCAGCAATTTATCGTGATTTCATCGCGACAAATATCGCGATAAATGGCGATTTAATCTCGATTTTATCGACGAAAATTGATCGCGATTTAATTGAACAAAACATTGCGATGTATAGCGCGATTTAATCGCCATAAATCGCAATTTTTTATTCGATAGTATTCCGATAAATTGCCACCAATATAATCGCGATAATCAACCGATGAAATCGCTATTCAACGCGATCACTGCTACTTGGGGAGAGGGGGAAGAAATATCGCAATAGTAACGTCGCAAATTAGGGTAGAGCTTTAGGTTGAAGCGAAAAGAAGACATTGGCCCGAGAGGAGCTAGAATTCCTTTTTCTTCATGAGGTGTGCAGATTCATGTTACATGGTTTATGGAGAATAAAATACATAATTCAGGAGATGGCTAGTGGCCGATCGGAATTACAACGAACTTGAAAATTAACGGATTAATTCCAACGGTAGTTTAAGTCATTAATATCAACGGAGTTTAAGTCATTAATGTCGACGGAATATTCTAAATCTCAAGTTAGGTTCGGCCTGGGATATTATTTCCTTCTCTGGCTCGGAGCCGGCGCGGCGCGTTTCGAGTCGGTTGAATCGGAAACCGCGCGCCGGGCCATACCCACGGCGAGCATTTTAATAAAATGGATCAATCCCAATAAATTACTTCCTCCGGGCAATTTTGCAAGCAAACAAGCGCGAATGTAAATATGCCGGAAATAGGAACTGTTGATTAAGCCTGAGTATTATCTCTGATGGAAGCTGTTTGTCAAAGCGGATCAAAGAAACGGATCAGTTGACGGGTTCAAATCAATTTGGTGGCTGCAACTGTTCTGTAAAACTGGCCGCCGGCGCCGATTCGGTGCGGACTGCAACCGCAAGCAGCCACCGATAACACCGTGTATCCAGATCCATTTCTGTAATGACAGATTCGCTCGAACCACTTCCCCGGGAATTCGAATATTCCTTCTTTTCGGCTGGTTGTCTGTAGCCGAAACTGGCGAGGAACCAGAATCGCCAGCCGCTTTCAATTGTTTTTACACATCCCTTTGTGGGATGTCGGTCAATTAAAGATGGGGCGACCTTTAAACTGATCCTTCAAAATCACGATAATCAATTGCAAATTTTTTTCTGCGTTTTAGATGAAGGGGCCTGAGTAATTGGCGATCGTCAGAGCACCTCAAAAACATATTTGGACTACTTTGGCACTGGAAGAAAAACACATTGGATCTAGAGTCCAGACACTTAAAAACATCGACAAGAAAAAATACTCTTGATTCAATCAGATTTAAGCTTAAATCAAAAACCAAGTCTCATAATTTGAGCGGATTTCCCTTTGATTTAAGCTTAAATCTGATTTAATCAAGAGTCCTTTTTCTTGTCAATGTTTTCCACCTCTGGACTCTAGATCCAATGTGTTTTTATTTTTCCAGTCGGTGATTAGGAACTACAATTTCTGGCCCACCCGTACAAACACTCATGCACGTAGGGGAACTAATGGTACATACGTCGTTTCTAAACTGAGTATAAATTGTAGAAACTTGTACTAAATTGTACAAAATATTTTAGTTCCAAATTGCAAAATGCTGTCCACTTGTTTCTTTAATATCTGCAATTTATTTGTGCGATGCACTCGTCGGAAATGTATGAATATAAATCTTCTGAGCAGACGCAATCACATGCAGCAACTGCAGTTTCGGTTTGGGCCGAGTTTGTTATAATCCGATTTCACTCGTGATTCGTGGCTTATCGCGAACCATCGTTTACATCCAGTGACCCGCTCACTCAATCAACTCGATCTTTTCAGAGCGAAGTTTCCTCGCGGGTGATGAAATATTTGCGTCGATCGTCGTCGGCCAAGAGCTTGTGTAACGGAAAGAGTGCGTGCCGGATAATCCATAGGTTGTCCGGTGCGATGAATAGATATCAGGTCAGAGTCGAACGTCGAATTGGGCCGAAGCACAAGGCTTCATGCGTCACAATATTACGTGGCGCTTCTTATGGGTGCCCGGGGATGGATCTTAATTTTCTTCAACGCAGCTCACACAACGCCCGTCACCAAGACGATCGAGTCAATTAGAGAGGTCGGACATGCAATTTTTTAATAAAACTGCAAATTTAGATGTTCATTTCGTCAAATTTTAAGGGGTGCTCCCCGAGGGCCATTTTTCGTGGAAACCAATGGAACTACTTTTAAGACCTTCGATTGCTGTGAGAACGAAGTTATGAGCTTTTAAAGTTTCCAAATCTTGTCCAACCTTAGGCATTGACTTGATCCATTGTGCGACGACGCCCGACCTCTTCCAGCTTATGATTAATGACAGAAAATTCAGGAAGCTCCGCTGTTGGGTTAGCGCCACCTGAGAACCGGATTCACATGCGTTTAGGATAGAAAAACCTCCTCGAACAAACTAAGGAAATAGGAAATCTGGTATGATTGCTGATGTCGCGGGCTGATTTTCACGACCTTTTCGAGCTTAGTGGCTTATTGAGTTTTAGTGGCTTAGTAGAAAATTCAGGAGGCTCCGCTGCAGTGATGATGGGTCCAATCAGACTCGAAACGCATCTGCTGTTGCCTTCCTAAATTATCATAACTTGAGTAGCAGCAAACAGCATATCTTATTGAGGGAAAATTGTGCTCGAAAGAGTGTTTGCCCTAGGTATTGAGATTTGCAGTTTACTGGAGTGTAACGCACGTTGGTAACATTACCAACTTTCTGTAAAATTGAATAGGACGATAAAAAAAATAAAGAATACTATGGAAAGCAGGTCTCTTAGGTAATAAAGGATTCTGAGATATTAAATTGGTTCAGGTGTAGACTTCTCAGTCAAAAATGTCTTAAATTTACGAAGCAACTCTCTGTGACCACGTTTCCGTGTTTAGAGTGTTTGCTCTTTCTTGAAGAAATAAACAATGTGTATCATTACGAATAGGCCAACTGTATTTTTATGGCAACGTATTAATCTTTTACAGGCAATGGAAGACACAGTTACTTTAGGCGAAACAGCTTACGGTTTGAAGGAAGAAAGGAACCCTTTTTTTATTAAATGCAGTAGTAATGGGGACTCCAAATGGACAGTGCAAACATTCACTGACTTGGCTCCAAAATTTTACCTGTTATATAATTTTAAAATCAGTACAAAACCCGATGATTACTACGAAAATATTGGTGAAGCGAGAGTGACACGTGTAAAAACTCACGTGTAAAAGTTTGGCCTGCGAAAACGATTTAGAGTAATATTTTAAACAAAAAATAACGTGAAAAAAGTCGGAGACTTAAACGCATGGGTAGAAAAAGCAAGCGACAAAACCGCCAGAACCTGGGGGAGATTCCATCCACGGAACAAGCATTGTTCGACATCAGCAGCACAGAATGTAATAATTAAGTGGAAAAGCGTAAACTACTGTAATTAAAATTGTAAAGAAAGTTTAACTTCTACTTTTAAGATCGATTTGAAAAAGGAGAACTTCAATTCCAGAGAGTTTCAATCTTCTCTCGTATCCTGGGAAAAAAATTAGATATCAAGGCCAAAATTGGTAAAACACTATATTATATTCTTCTTCCTTTACAATTCTGTGTCTACAATTCTCGGTGTTGGTGATCGATCGGAATAAATTTAATTTTTGAGCGATGTGAACCTAACTCGAGGTTATTTCACGGAATCCTCTATGTTTCGGTTTTACTTTAAAATTCACTGTATTCTGAAAAAAAGTTATATTTATAACAATACGTTGATAAAAATAAATTGCGCCTGAACATGCGACTTCTTCGAGAGAAGAGTTGGAAAAAAAACTCGATTGAGTTGTGCATCTGTTAGGATTCTAAAAAACGTTTGATTGTATCAAACGATGAATCGGAACAAGATCTCTCGGCAAAAACTTGCACTTAATAAATCAAGTATTGATTTCTCCCTTGCTTTAAGCCTGGTACAAACTGAGATGTATCTATCAACAGACAGCATCGGTCGGACAATTCATCATCGTCTCAAAAAGAGATCTCCGAAGAAAGCTAGTTTAACTGGTGGTTTGGAGTTGCACAACAAGAGATTAAACACCGTGAGAGTGTGCTACCTCAACCTTCGTGGAAGTGTCAGCGTCCGGAACAAACAAGCTCGACCCGATCGATTCGGGTATTAAGATCAGCGGACTGATTGTTGAAATTGATAGACAAAGCTATGGACAAAAAAGACTGAGGGAGTATTCAGCGATCCTATTGGTTGAAATAGGCGGTTCCTTCAAACTAAGGGAGAAATTGACTAGACAAAGCTATAGACAAAAAAGACGGAGGGATTATGCAGCGATCGTATTGGTTGAAATAGGTGGTTCATTTAAACTAAGGGAGAGATTGATGGACTACCTATAGAGTCTCTCGTAGGTTCCCAGTAAGTTAGTCCATTACCTACCTCCTTTGTCCATTGCAACCAACCGTTTCCACCAATAAGATCCCACCACATCCCTTTGTCTTCTTTGGCTACATAGCTTCGTCGATCAATTCCAACGATCAGCCCGTTGAGGTCTCCAACAGAGAGGAAAGTTGAATTACAACTTTACATTCACTGAAAAAGATTTAGTGGATCACTACTTTCGCTGGAAATTGGAACAATAATTAGAATTTTAGGCCTTTACGAGGTAGCACGGAAAATAACAAAGGATAGTAATATGTGCTGGACAGTCTGAGGTATGCTCTTCGGGAAATATAGTAGTCGAGTGTAGATTCCTGCCGGTTGTATCAAGAAAGTTCGTAGATACACAAGTCGTCTGATTAACACAGCTTTGAATCTAGTATTTGCTGATTTAACGGGTCGGTCTAATACTCACTAATGTTCTTTTTCTTCTTTTTTTCTGAACGGCCGAAGGGATACATTCCATTAACTTTCAAACTTAACATTTGAAACATTTTTACACAACACTCATAAAAAGGCATGAGGTTTACCGGTAAGAAAGAATCACCTTCTTAAAAACTATCAAAAGTTTTCAATTTATATTCATTTAAAAATATCGACGGAAGATAAAAATTTCATTTCATTCGAGAAACAGGGTTGTGACCACGACGGGCTTGCTCCCTGGCAATATTTCTGGCCCTTCTTGCCGATCTGTCAACTCTTCCTATCACACATGTAGCTCGATCTTTCATGTGCCCCTCCTTTTTCAAATTTTGCACCCCCTCCTCCCGACATTACCGCAGGGCTTAGAATCCTACCTACGGCCCTGAATTTAAATTGCTTTCAGTCTGTGTCAGATGTTTTCTGGAAGAAATCATAACTTTGTGCACTGTTCAATACACTGTAGCTGCTCAGTTTCATTCGAGTTTCTCGTTCAGAGTAGGTTCAGGATCAGCTTGTTGGCTCAGCAGCTTCCAGCGTCTTCGATTGTGATATACAATGCAAAACAACTTGCAGAGCTGCGAGAATCATCTCTACGGACACTTTCATTCAGACGCAGCTTCTTGGGTTCTCTGTAGCCTACAGCTCGCGGGCAGACGCAAACCAGCCGTGATAATTGCAGAGCGACCCAGTGTTGTCGAGTGTCTGATTTAATGACGCAATATGTGGAGAAAAACTCGTTCTTTAAGTTTTTCCGGTCCGTAACCTTTGCGCACTTTTTTTTCGGCTCACGAGACCGTTTAACAGTGTGTAAAGATTTCAACGATGTTTTTTTAAATACGCCAGGTTCATTAGCACTTAGGCTTGTACGAGACAAGAGTTTGAGAAAACTGGAAAAGAACAAATTGCACACTTGTAGGTTTGCGTGTACTTGGTGCACCTACACTCTCAGTTACGAGAATTTTAGTGATGGAAAACATCTTGCGTGAACGAATTCGGCGGACCGATCGACTGAAGTTCAGCTCTGTGAAAATAAGTATACTCATGGGTAGCCATAAACAATCACTCCGACGATAATTGTAAAGAGATAAATAAATACACTAGAAACAAGTCTCTTGAATTCTGAGTACTTGCCCTTACAAGACGTAAAAAGAAAAAATACTCCAGATTTCATCAGATTTATACTTGAATCGAGAGCCAAGCCTGTTGATTTCAGAGGATTTCCTTTGGATTCTAGCAAAAATTCGTTCATTCGAGAGAATTTTTTAAGTCTTTATAAAGAGCCTGGACTCAGGATTCAAGAGACTTTTTTCCAGTGTACAGAAATAATTACAAAACAAGAGGAAAAGAAAAGTACTTCTTCCGACGATTATCATGACATTTCGATAGTACACCGGTCGTGTAATCAAGAGATGCATACAAGTGTGCTCCAAACAGTTTCTAGCTGTGCGCGGTGAGTAAGCCACAAGGTAAAATGAAATACAAAAAAGTATTCATTTTTGCGACAGTCATACGGCTTTCCTGAAGACACGTAGCAAAGATGAAAAATTCTACGATAGGCTTCCGGGTTCTACCCTCATATCATGATTCTCAGTCCCGAATACCTTATGCCTCTATTATACAAAACAAAAATTTATTTTTAAGAAATCAGGACCGAGGATTAAAAAGTGAGTAAAACAATAAGTTAACAAACACCTAATAAAGTTATGAATCCAGCCAAAATAAGTATTTTTAGATTTTTATTTTAATTCGAACAATCTGACTTGATTCCCGTGTCTCGCGAAAACTCCTCGGTGTATTTGAGAACAGTCGTCATGTGTAATTTGTAGCTTTCAATGTGTAGAATTTCGCCCGCGGCGAGTGCATGAGTGGGTCATCTTTCCAGAACTTGTTGATTCGTTGATCCTGGGCCCAAACGCTTGTAGTGCGACTACGCCCCCAAGAAAGCTGGCGGAGGATAGCGTACTAAAGTTCTTTCATCAATGTTTCCCCTTTTCTTTTCTCTGAGACGAAACAAACCATTGAACAACATGCGAACATTCCGAACATTTGCCAACAGCTTAAAATGAACTTAAAAATAACCGTGCGTCATGATGTGGCGGTATGAATCCATTGCAATGAACACATCCCAGACCACAGTAATCCACGAATGTTTCCAGGTAGTCTCATTGACGGCCAAACCAAAAATTGGCAGAGTTCGGACTGTCATGAAGTCTATGCAGTCCACAAGGGATGACGCTACGGGCTCATGCGCTAGTTCATCCAACTTCAATGACTGCCACTGGTAAAAAAAACCTCTTGGTTCAAGAGTGCAGTTTCTTGTCGCCGGATTTAAGAGTCTGGACTCTTGTTTCAATGCAAAATCCGCTTGAATCAATGCAAAATCCGCTTGAAACAAGAGTTCAAGACTCTTAAATCCGGCGACAAGAAACTGCACTCTTAAGTCAATGCAATGCGGCATTGGTACAAGAGGTTTTTTTTTACCAGTGTGCTTTTCGCACGATTGAGAAGTATTAGATAGCTGACACCCGGTTTACCCAAATGAGAATGGGCTTCTTTTTTTTGCCGTGCCACCGTTTAGAGAATGGATTTGAAGTTTTAATTTTAAAATGCATTAATAGGTTGTGGATAGGAGTCACATTCCTCCTACATTCGTCAAGCCGCGTCGGTTCGATGAACTCATCTACACCAGCGGCACCAGCATAAAATTCGGATGTGGTAGAAAAGGTGACACAAAGTGGGTCGCACTGGAGCTAAAAATATGTCAACAGCCATAATTATACCGTGGATTAATGAGACAATAGGTCATACATGTCAACTGTGCAATGATTTTGACGGATCACCGATTGTCTCCTTTTCCTTAATTCTTTTCGTTCCTCCTGGCAAGATGCTGTAATTTCGCGGACCACGACGCATGTTACTCGTGGCTTGATTTTCACGAAAGCGCCGTGAGTCCAAGATATTGATTCGCTTTCGACGACCGTTCCACATAGAATTATATCTACGACATAGAGGTAAACGGTCAAACCATGATGACTTTCCGTCAATGTTTTGTGACTGTGTCTCGAGTTCAAAAAGTCATCACTACCTCTTGCGCACATCGGGGGCTCTTAACGTGCCTTCGTGAGGGATTTACTGCGAAGTAACCATACGTGCTTGACATCTGCAATTGTGCATATATTTTTTGGAGGGTTTTGTGCGCCAAAACAAACCTTAAAATTGGGGGGAGTTATATACTATTGAAGAAAGGACACGCTTTTAACTATGTGAAATGAAAGTTTCTCCATACACAATTTCCGTGGCGCGTTCTTTAAACGAAAACGCGGTGACGAACTTTGCGAACAAAGCACGTGGCGTGCCAAAAAACGCACTGGACAAATCTTGTTTGCCCACCGTTCAAACTTGATTTTCTTTTCTTTTTTGTGAAGAAAATTCCTTTTCTTGTGAAGAAAATTGTGTGAAACCTTAATGAAATAGTATTGCTTTGTTTGCTGGTAAAAAATGAAATGACAATGGAGATTTTGAACTAACGCGGACGATATACGTATCTTCGCAGTTTCACAGTCGATACGCACCATACGCTCGCTCTCAATAAGCAAGCCCTCTTCAATGCGTCTTCCCGCCTTTAGGTTTTATTCTACTAAATGCAGTCATTTATTCTGCTAAATACAGTCATTTGGTACTTAAAGTCAGACCTTGTTTCCCGGCGCATTGGTATAAAACGTTGCTGGCTAAAAGTGCACCGTTAATTTCTCCAGTCTCCGCTCTTTGAGCTTTACCTGCCGTTTACAAGAGGTAGCCGTGTAACTGTAAATTTACGATCCGATTAGCTCTGATTTCCGCGTGGAGTCGGGCAAAGTAATTATCACATTTTCAGGACAGGAGGAACTCGGAAGTGTTGGATAAGAGAAAGAAAAGTGGAGCTGGGTTACTTTGAAAACTTCAGGAAACCAGGCAAACGCGAGTCGGTGCCAGGAACAAGTTTCATTTAAAATCGTCCACTTCAACGTATCCCAGCGTAGCACTGTGTAGCTCCTGCGCTACAAGGGTAGTGACGAATTTTTTTACTCGTATTCAGATCGAAAGTGAGTATTTACCTTTACTTGCCATGAGCAAGCAAGATTTAATATCTCACATCATAATTGATCGCAGGATAGATATACTTCTCTTCGGTGTGAATACCATTAATACAATAATAGTAATATTATGTCGTATAATCTTTGTAACACGGAGAAATAACGAGATTTCGTAGGGAGTCTAGTAAAATGAGAATATACTTCGTGAACGACAACAACATAAATATATCTAAACATTACGAGGTAACGGTACCGATTCAGCACACATTTTATCGCAGTGTTTTAAGTAAAAGTACACGAACGAAACTTTAGCCTGTGACACATATTTAATATTTTATAATTTTATTTTCCAACAGAGCTGATCAAGAGAAAGTCAATATTGCGCATTCTCCGGTACCTTCTATTGAGAAAATTCAACTCTCATTAGAATTATTTCCAAAAGTTTTCGGTGACGATTTTTTGATCAGCTGAAAGAGTAATCAGAAACTTATTTCGTACTTTTTTCATATTTAAGTCGATCTTGTGCCTTCATTTCACTCTAAAGGCGATGAAATTTAAAATTTAGAGTAACTTCCGGAATTTTCCCTGACTTCTGATTTTTTGAGACATTCTCCTATCCTCCGGCAGCTTCAGAATGTCTATCAATAAAACTACACCTTCCATAAAACTTATAACGCTATCCCACCGTCATTCGGAAGCAGTCGGATAAAAAGCGGAATCCGAGGAATCCAAATAACCGTCTCAACAAGAACTGATCTTGTTGGAGGTTTGACGACGGGTCCCAGCCGCATTCTACATTTTAGAGAGTTACCAGCAGGAGTTAAAAATAGTGATTTCTTCCTATGATCTTTTTTTCCCCTCTTTTTTTTTTTGGCGACAGATCATCTTCACCTCACCGGTAACTCCACTTTCGATTTCGGGTCCTGCCTCACTTCGGTCGGCATAGCCTTAACTCTTTTCGTCTTCTGTCACTTTCATGGTACTCGGCAGAAGTGCCACCAAAAAAAGATGGAGCGAAAAAAACGGGAAAACAGATAGAGATATGAGCTCCTGGTGGAATTACATAACTTGGGAGCTGCGTTCTCATTCCCACGAGAGTACATATTTTGCGGCGGGTGGTTGATATGGCAAGATTAAGAGTCTTTATATCAAGCCGTAAGTTCTGAATGAAATTTCCCGATTGAGCTTATTCCATGGTGGAAAAATCACTACAGAAAACCTTACTTTTTGCGTGATATTTCCACTAGACGAACGGACGGAACCTGGTAGACCCTGCGGTAGAGTGCTTTCCGAGATTCCAAAGCTATAGGATTAAACTTTAGATTAAGAATGATGGAAGTTACAAGATTGTTCTAAAATCAAAACGCGAGCTCAAAAAAACTTCATATGTGCTCAGTTTAAATTATTTCAAAGTTTGTACAAAAATATAGAAACACACATAGCAAAAAGAGGCAAAGAGAGCAGAGAGAATAAAGAGTATTTTTTATTGGAAATGCAATGCTTTTAAGAGTCTGAACTGTAGATTCAAGCGACCTTTTCTTCCAGTGCAATTCTTCACGAATGGGTTCAGGTATTGGTCCGTGACTGACAGAAGCAATTCTTTTTTGGTGCGTAAACCGTTGACAGCACATTGAAAGTCGCCGGTGAGACTCAAGAACTGCGTATTGCGAAGTATCAAAGTCTTCGCTCCATTTACATTATGCCAAAGGACACCGGACCAACACTAAAGCTTTCAGCCGCAAACCGATATATGCGCTTCTGCGATTTCACCGTCGGTATACAGATTGCGCAGTTGTCTACTTGCTTTTACGCTTCAGTTTTTTTCGTTTACGTGTTTTATATTATAAAAGAGAAAAGTTATTAGATTATCCTGATTTCTGGGTCATTTTTAACTGTGCGGAGGTCATAAAATTTAAATAATAACAATAATTGGCATTCCTTCGGAGATTTTAAACACTAAATACAAAATTTGAATGCAAACTATTCATTTTCCTGCTTTGAAAATTTGAAGCTTTGAAGTATTCTAAATGCTTCTTAGTGACGTCCTCAGGTGGACTTCTCGGAAAACTTGGACCGCGTTTAGGAGAAAGGAACCAAGCCACACCAGCAATTGCCAACATTAACTGGGCAATTTACTTTTTACCGAGAGAACGTTTGGACAGATTCCGTTGAAAATTTAAAGGAATTATTTTTTCACCCAGCAGAAAATTCACTGAACTTTTCACAAAATCCGCACGACCGTTTTCATGTAAAAACTTTAATTGTCCAATTAAATTTGGCAATAGCTGATGTGACTTGATTCCTTTCTGCTTAAAGCGGTCCACTTTTTCTTTCCCCCACGTCAAAAAGGGATGATTTAGAAAATTCACGCGATGTATTAGGCCAGATTTCGATAATGCACACCATTTAGAGCGCAGAAAAGCAGCCAAATGTGAATGCGACACGGAGAGTAACTCCTTTGCGATAAGTCTAACCTTTAGTGATACCCGGTGCGGCTCCGTTATCATGTGCGTAAGCATAAACTGACTTACTAAGGAAGAACGCCGTATGAACCTTTAGGCGTTGCCAAATCTCCTTTGATACGATACGAATTTCCTGGTGCACTTATAATTATTTTTCCTCAATTTTTCAGATAATTTTGCTCGCGATTCCACCGAAAAGTCCTGAAAATTTCAAGGGAAAACATTCATAACTTTCCTTAAAAATGAACATTTTATCGAAGCAAATTTGGCAACTCTCGAATGTTCATACGGCATTCTTCCTTGGCACGGCAGTACAATTGCGGGGCGGATTTTCATGGTAGGTATCCGCTTCATACGAGTCAAAGGACCAGGTGTAGAATTTGTCGAATTTGTTTGCATACTTTGAGATTTCACTATGTTACGGCGAGTCCCAAAGGCGCAAATGCAAAGGAATTGCGGTGCAAAAGCGCAAAAAAGACGTTCGCGCTTGCGGGTTTCTCTCTCTCTGAAAGTTCCTAAATTTTCCAGTTTTAAAGTTTTACATATTTTGACGAGGGTCCCCCGAGATTTCCCGTTTCCTATTTATTTTGCAAGTTTCGTGGCTTCTGCACTTACTCTTCGTCCAAACGCCAACCACTTTGCCTCATGCACATTTGCCTAATTGACCATTTTGGTAAGTTCCACACATTTTCTATGTTTAATTGTTGTATTTGCGGTTTCGGATTTCTTCCATTACAAAACTTTGCGCATTCTACCCACTTACTTGGCCAACTATTTGCGCTTTTAGGTGCATTTTTATGTTGCGCTTTTGGGTCGTGGCCCTCTGATATGATTGGTCATTGTCATCGGTACCCTGCCCTGTGCTGTGTGTAAACCCCAATCTCCAAGTGCAATCACGGCTAATTCATTGTGTAGTATGGTCCCCTTTAAATTTAAAATTTATCAAATTCGGCGCCCTCCAGGCGGCAGCCAATCCCGTGGGAGCGCTCTCGAACCCAGAAAGTGACGCCATAGGTGCTGCTTTCTGGTTGGTCGAGAGTGCTCTCAGTTCATTTTTGGCTCGTTTTTCCTGGATGTGCGAGTAAGTCGTTTGCTCTCGATATTTTTCCCTTTTTGGGGGTAATCCTTGCGGATTACCCCCCATCTTTCATCGGACGGGCCGGTAATGTTTCTGTAGTTAAATTTTTGGTCACGCCAAACTAAAGTTTTGTGTTTCTTGTTCATTTTCATCCCTTCTTCATTTGTGGCATGTGGCCTGAGTCTCTAGCCCGGCGCTCAGCAGTCTGCTCTGTTACCCCACATCGCTTCAATTGCGAACTCCTTCCTTATCCGGGTCTAAAACCTGCACTTTTACTTTCCGACGGAGCGAAAATGAAGAAGGAGTGCTTACTCACAGGAAGAAGAGCTGCAAGGACTTCCGCACAACACTATTAGGATCCGGGCGTCAAGCCGACGAGCACCAAGAACAACGTGGAAGCGGATCGAGCGTAACTGAACCGCGGGCCGGCGGGGGGAAAATCAATAAAACGCGAGAAAAGTAAAACTGAAGCTGGACGTAAACAATAACTGGGGCCCGGAGTAGCGGCGGAGAGACGGCACAATCACTGCGAAGGAGAAGGATTCACTGAGCGAGCGGAGCGTCGCGACGCCGAGGACCGGTGAAAAGTAGGATCAACTGTAAACGTGCCACTGGCTCCGTCTCGCCCCACCTGGGCACCGGGGGGGAGAGCACCGGGTACCGGGTTCATTGCGACGACGACGGCCGTTCACGTTCATCCGTGACCCTCCGGGTATCGCCGGTGTCCAGAGTGTAGCCCTGGGCCCGAATCAATGGTCGCAGCGTTGTACTAGGTCGGGTCCGCAATTTCGGTACCGTCTCCGCCGCAGCACGGTGTGGCGATATGGGTAAAGGGTCGGACACGGGCGATTCCGGAATTGTGAATGTTTAGGACCGGAAATATGTTCTACAAATACCATATTATAAGGATTTGATGATGGTTTTTCAATTTTCATCCCTCATATTGATGGTAAAGGCCTCTAAAGCCCGCTAAGTCAGTATCTAAAATTTCCTCTAAAAACGCACCAATGTTTGTGCACTCTTTAGCCGGAGGGTGTGGCGAAATGGGTAAAAGGTCGGACACGGGCAATTCCGGAATTGTGTTCTACAAGTACCATATTATAAGGATTTGGTGATAGTTTTTAAATTTTCATCCCTCATATTAATGGTAAAGGCCTCTTAAGTCCGCTAAGTCGGCAATCTAAAATTTCCTCTAAAAACGCACCAATGTTTGTGCATTCTTTAGCCGGAGGGTAAACAGGGAAACTCTGGGGGAACTAAAAAATTACCCCCACCATATTTACGATGCAAACTTTGTCCCTAAAGCTCCCATACTCTAACTCAATGCGAAAAGTTCAAAAATATAACTCCGCATGATCGGCGTGATATTGCGACACAAAATCACCTCACTGGAAAAAAACCACATTGGATCTAGAGTCCAGACTCTTAAAAACATTGACAAGAAAAAATACTCTTGATTCAATCGGATTTTTGCTTGAATCAAAACGAAATCCGCTTAAATTAAGAGGCTTGGTTCTTGATTTAAGCTACATTCTGATCGAATCAAGAGTACTTTTTCTTGTCGATGTTTTTAGGAGTCTGGACTCTAGATCCAATGTGTTTTTTCCAGTGCTCGGTTATAATTGTTTGAGTGCCTCTCATGGGGTTAAGAATTGTGAGAGTAAAAAACGATAGTCATGTTCGAAAAACATAATTCCATGCTGCATCATCCAACTGCAACTGCATTGCCCACCCAGATGTATCAACACGAAACGACTCAAAGTGTCACCAAGAAATTATCACAAAATGGACGAGGTAAATATGGTCATGGATGCCCGTAAAAAGACTGGGGGAATCATCACAATAGTGCCCGACAAACTCACCACAGTCGATCCTCTTACATTTACGCTCACTGCACTTGCAAGACCAGAGTTACAATGGATTGTTAGAACAAAAGGTGATGATCTAGCAACTCATTACAAGAAGTTGCTAAAAATTCAACATGACGATGCTGTTGGACATTTGACCAGCTTCTGCGTAGGGCTGACAATGATTGCATAGATACGGAATTTTACAAGGATACACGTGCCCTTTCTCAAGAAGTTGTAGAGCTGATAGAAATTTCTGTCAATGAATTCGTCAGAGAAACTGGATTAGATGTAAATCTTAGTGATCTGAGTGATTATGATAACCTGACAGCGTATTATTGTATGTATAACACAGCTATATTGTTCACACTGATAGGTAAACGCTTAAATTACCAGAACTACAAGGCCTGGATAGAGTCCAGGAATAACTCCTTTGCGGTGCCGCTCGCGGATTTTCCGTTAATGACTCCACCTTACTAGAATATCAGCTATCGCAGAACTTTGCGGCCGCTTTTTACTCAGAGATAAAATCTCGGAATTCGTCAGAGAAACTGGATTAGATGTGGATCTTAGTGATCTGAGTGATTATGATAACCCGATAGCGCATTATTGTATGTATAACACAGCTATATTGTTCACACTGATGGATAAACGCTTCAATGACCAGAACTACAGGGCCTGGATTGAGTCCAGGATTAACTCCTTTGCGGTGGCGCTCGCGGATTTTCCGTGAATGATTCCACCTTACTAGAATATCAGCCATCGCAAAACTTTGCGGCCGCTTTTTACTTAGAGATAAAATCTCGATGGGAAATCCGGCGTCGGTGTTCGGTGGAAATTTTGGCTTAGTCTGAACGACCCGGAATGCTCGGCAACGCATGCAAAACAGTCCTTACCTTACTCAGAGGCGCCGAATTAACGAACATCCTTAACATTTCGCAATGGCGCTTGGTCCTAAACCCAGAGCTATTTTGCTGGAATGCGCTGGCGAAAACCCTCCCATTGGTACTACGTGCATATAAAAAGTTTATTTCCGTCGGCGAACTAGCAGACTGGATCAAGCTGATCCTCCCCGATGACCATGTGCGTGAGTTTCATCATGCAACATTAAAGGTCCCATTTACCAATACAGGTAAGATTTCGGTGACGTATGGTAATTCCACGTTACATCAAGTCGAGGGAGTGGACCACTCACCCGAGACTCAGCCACTAGTAGATGAAGCAATGATGATTATTAGAAGAGCCGGGGGAGGGGGGGGGGGGGGCCCGCACTGTGGACACACAGGCTATGTCGAGTGGAGGTTCAATGGATACCAAAATCCAGAGTTGGAAAAAGTTATGAATGGACATAGCTTCAGACACCCAGTTGCCACCCCATTGCCAAGCCCAAGTATAGGTGACCGCATGAGACCGCAACAGCTTAACTTAGCATGCAAAACCATTCATTAAAAAAAAAAAAATAAATAAAAAAAAAAAAATTAAAAAAAAAAAAAAAAAAAAAAATGAAACGACCCCACAACCTTCCACATCACCCACCATTGGTTCCGATCAGACGATCTAACCTCAGGGTCAACGTAACTCGCGTTAAATACGTGCGAACACTAACTAGAGTAGGGCACACTAAGAGTAAGCTGCTATTCGGCATTTGTTCAAAGGTGAGGACCCGCCCTAGAACATGCAATAAGTTTTACCGTAAAACTAGCCATTTATCAAGAGATCAGTAAAACTGGAAAAAAGGTCCCTTGGATCCAGAGTCCAGACTCGTAAAATATTTAACAGGAAAAAATATTATTGATTCACTAGGATTTTGGCTCGAATCCAGAGCCAAGCCTCCTAATTTAAGAGGATTTCCTTCGGATGCGAGCAAAAATCCGACTGAATCCTAAAAATGTTTTCTTCTAAAATTTCTTAAGAGTCTTGACTCTGGATCCAAGAGACTTTTGCCAGTGCGTAATCAACAAAAGAAAGAAAAGAAAGCGCTTTTTTTCCTTCTTTATGTCTCTTCAAATACTTTAATTTACTAATATTACACTGGAGGATGACATTTCATTCGTGCAGTATGACACTGACGTATATTAAAAGGAACTAACTTCGGTCGCGGACATGTCAACCCTAAGCTGACGGATGCCAAAAAGGATCTTGAATTGAAGCGAGAACGATGCCGATCATAAAAATGGGTAGCGGAATAATTCAAAATGAAAGTGGTTCTAATTTGACCGGAAGGAGAAGAATCGTGCTTTGAACATGACCGATTTCACCCGGAGCGTCCGCTATGCCGACCGCGGTCGAGGACGTTTCGTTGCGACGCGATCCTTGCGGGCGGGGAGACGGGGGGAATACGGGGAACAACGGCTAGACATGTCTAATGTCCATCAGAATGACCAATGCGTTTGGATAATTTAAGTGAGACGCTTTGTTTTCGGCATGCGGTGTGCATTTCAATGTTAATACTCGTCCGTTCTGGATACGTTCTTAAGTTCTTCTGTTCCAGGTTCAGTGCGCACAGATAGTACGTAATGGCAATATTGCGATCTCGGTCGGTGTAGGACTCCATAGCGGAGAAGTTGCAAAAAGCTGCGTTGGGTTCTGCTTGGACCGATCTGGATCGTTTCTTTGCCTGTGTTGATGTGGGGCCCAAAACCACCTTCAGAGAGCCCGTGATCCATGGACGTGCTTATTCTTAAAAACATAGCCCCTCGAAGGTAATAGGACTTCGGCGTGTCCATGAAAGTGGCCAGATAATTCTCGGGGCGGAGTTCCCCGCGATTTTTATCAACCTCTTTTCCCATTCTGGCTCTATCCTTTCCTAAAATGTGTCTTTTATACCGACAGCGACAACTGCAGCGACCGGAGGCGAAAATCGGTTCTCCTCTGTAAGTAAAGACTCTTTCGAGAATTTCATACACTTGCTAAAATTTATATTGCTTACATTTCTAATATTATAAAACTTACATTGCTAATATTCGATATTGACCTGTGTAATGACTGGAATTGCAGTTTCTGTGTACGAGACTTTGAAAATAAATAAACAAATCAACAAATATAAGATTTTCCCGCAGAATCGAAGGGTTTGCCTCCGAAATTCTCGAACTTACACGGAGAAAAAAAACTCGTGCGTGGGACCCGAAGTTTAGGTCAAATGGATCTCTGAAGTTTTCAGATTGAGCATCTGAACACTTTGGGTCTAGCTGCCGAGGTTCGGATCATACATCTGGAACTTCAGTTCTTAAATCTGAAGTACTTCAGATGTGAGAACCGAAGTACTTCGGATGTGAGAACCGAAGTACTTCAGATGTAAGAACTGAAGTTTCAGATGTGTGATCCGAACCTCGGCAGCTAGACCTAAAGTGTTCAGACGCTCAATCTGAAAACTTCAGAGATCCATATGACCTAAACTTTGGGTCTCACGCAAGAGTTTTTTTTCTCCGTGTATGATTTTAAAACTTTCTTCTTCGCAGGCAACATGTCCCACGCGGGAACGAACCCCTTTCCCACGGAGGCAAAGAGAGCCTTCTTCGGTGAAGAAGAGCAGGTGCCCCAACACGACGACCCGGCCGTGGAAAGGAGACGTGCTTCTCCCCCTCCGTCGTAAACGTTCAACCCAAAACGGCAGAACCTTCCGGGCACTCGCGTAAAAGTGGGCTTCGCGACAGCAGCTTTCCACATCATTTGGACAAAACAAAAGTGACGCGTAAAAATCAACGAACAGCGATTCGAACTTTTAGTACAAACATACCCTTTAAAAGAAATAAAGGGTGGAATTAAAATTACGGAAATAGACTGTGACTAAAATTTTTCATTTGGAGCAGAAAACAAAATACTGAAGGCAGCTCCATCATTGACAGAAACTAGGATTTGCCAGTTATGTGAAATGTCAAAAACAACCAGGTCGCCGGTGCGGTGGTGGCCATATCGCAGAGGTAAACTTCATACAAAAATAAAGTCCTTGACTCCATTATCCATTATCAAACTCACAGCACTTTAAAAAGGTTGCCATGAATTAGGTGGACACACAGCGAGTGGGTTTAAACCTGTTCGGCAGTAATGTGAGGAGATGCGAAAGTTCCCGTGGTCAAGATCGGTCAAGTGCGTTGGAAGACAGTTGCATTTCCGATTCACATCACTCAGGAGGTGCACACGCGCAAAAGTTGAGGAAAGCGCGAGAAAGGTAGGATTTTCGGTAGCACGCTGAAGCTGAACCCCGAGCCTCTAAAGTCCGAGTCACTGGTTGCAATCTTCTTTTCCGGATTTTTCTCGTTGAGATCTTACTTCTTGAGACAATCGAACTGTTCACGTCTCTGGTACTTATTAAAAATCTAGCCAGTATACAACGACAGATATGATTGAGCGAACTTAATCCCTTCTCTCCTTTTGTCTTGCTCTCGCGTTAGTGGCTGATCCGAGGATCATCCCTCGCTATCGCCACTTTCCCCGAGGCTCTCCTTTTCCCCCCTCATTCCAAGCCAGTTAGGCCGTGTAGGCCCAACCATAGATTCTCGGGCCATTGCAGGAATTACGTATAATTTCTATGCATGATTTTCGGTTCAACTTGTTAGATGTTATTGATTTTGTCGGCTGTACCAGAACGAGATTAATACGCGAAAAATATTAAAGAACAAACGATCATTACATTTCCAATTGTATGCGGTCTGCTTACTGGCAGACCTTTGACAATACTCAATCATCAGTATCATCTTTCCGAAGCGAGAAAAAAGCCGTGCGAACAAACGGTCATTACATTTCCCATTGTATGCGGTCTGCTTACTGGCAGACCTTTGACAATACTCAATCATCAGTATCATCTTTCCGAAGCGAGAAAAAGGCCGTGCGAACAAACGGTTATGATACACTTCCCATTATATACGGTCTGCTTACTGGCAGACCTTTCACAATTATACTCAATCATAAATGGCATCTTTCCGAAACGAGAAAAAGGCCGTGCGGGCAGTCTTGTTGTATTATGTAAGGAATTCCTATGGCAGGATTTTTGTGTGTCGCACTCCAAATGTTTTTCTTGATGCGAATGCAAGGGTTGTTACATTCTTCGGCCATTGGATTCCCGATTAAATGATCGAAACAGTTGTTCGAGCAGAGTTTCACGAAAATAAGGGCCATAAGGCCTGGATACACGATCAAATTTCGATTCAAAGTGGCGGCCATTTTTCGGACATCAGAGTTTCTATTTTGATGGCAATTTGTTGAACGGTTACACGGGAGAAGTGGAATTTAGGCGGCCTTTTCAAAACACGCGAATTAACCTCATTCTTGTAGCATGAATTGGTTCGGAATTTGATTTATTGTGCATCCATTTTCATTATGGATCCTGCCACGAAAAATTCGTTACTATTTATTCTAATTATAAGTGCGGTTGTGATTGTGTACTGTTGGAAAAAAAAATAAAAGAAACCGCAAGATCTGGAGAAAATAGAGCGCGGCATTGAAAATGTTCCTCGGAAGAACGTCGCTGACCATTTTGCTCTCACACAGAGTCTGTGGGAGACGTACCAAGCAACGCCAAAACAGAGGGATCACCGCCTCCGTTTTACAAACGTTACACGTTTAACAAACGGGATACCAACAAGCAGCGAGCAAATAAAATTTTCTTCATTTATTTTCGACGAAGGGCTATCTGCACCCCGAATTTTTTCGACGATTTTGATAACTCTAAGTGGGTGAAATAAAATAATAAAATCGGGAAAGGACGGTTTTACTGAAGGCTATTTACATCCCAAATGTGCGGTTTCACATCCGAGCTCACTTACCTGCATGCCGGCTGTAAAGCCACATTTCTCTGCGGTGCCTCAGTTCGGATATGTGGTGCAGATATACATATGACAACCTTACAACAGGTGAGATGACTTTATTTTTCTAAACTAGCCGTTCTGGGCGCGCTCTGCACGTCCGTCACGGCTAGCCAATGAGGAGCTGCGCCCCCTGGACCCCTGGTCTTTTGCCACGCGAGTGACGTTCGGCTCCCTCTCCCGAGCCATTTTTGAAGACTCTAAGACAAAAATGATTTCGTCACAGAACCTTGTTACCGGAGCCTGCCGTCATTTGCACATAAATACATCCATGGAGATGAAGCAATGATGGGCATCTATCATTTCTTCAAAAACGAATTTGACTGGGACGTCGCGTCAGTCCCATCGAGTGGAGGAGAGTGACAACCGAGGACCTTCTTCCACGATTTGACTCGCTGAAGTGGCAAGAGTTCATCTTCACTTCTGAAGAAGTTTTTCGGTGCTTCGAATAGGACAGGCGTTTGCCATTAGTCTTTTAATCGTACATATCCTAAAGTATTATCCATCAGATTATTTTGCGTAGTTCATGAACACTTTCTGTTATTTTGAGTTTTCTGTTATTTTGAGTTTTCTATTATTTATAGTGGCATTTGTTAATCAGGTACAAAGCTAAAAATGCAATGTTGGATTTTAGCACTTTTGGCGTCACCCTCAATCCCGCATGGCTTGTGAGTTCACGTGAACCCATCATATGAATCCACGCAGAACCACCAATGGGTGGAAGGATGGAAACTTTACCGCGAAATGTTACGTAAGAATCGATGGTGAAATTTATCGCTACGACTGGATGCCAGTAGACGATTGTTCACACCAATTCTTCATCTTCTTTCTTTTCTTTTTTCGTGTCCTAACGTGAAATATTCATTTTTTCAGGCAACAATGACGAGATGGCAACTATTAGTTTTATGAAGCAACAGTGGGGGGCGGTGGTCGCCCGGGAAATGTTAAGGCATCGATCCAAAACGCGAAAGCCAGTAAAACGGCTCCGATTTCCAAAGCTAATTGAAACCGGTGGAACCATTCATATATTTAATAGTTTTCATATTAATTTTTTTCTTCTTCATTGGTCAGTACATTACAAATAGTGTGTACAATAACTTATGCACACCAAAGAAAATGATCTTGTTACAATGTGTTGGATCGGTTTAAAAAAATTAAAAACATTTTACAGGCCGGCTTCTTGATAAATGTTAAAGAGGTAGATGTAAAAAGGTGTGTTCCTCTCCAGTGTTGCCGAACAAAATTTTACCTACTTTTCAGACCAAGTTTCGAGCAAAAGGCCCGTCAAATTCGCGGAAAACCGATTTTTAGGAGGGCTCGCGGAATCGTCCTGCTGCCGCGGACACACGGCGCTCGCCCATTCCAGGCCTCACGGTGAAGTTGGGCCATGGGCCACCCCTCAAACTAGATGCTTTCAGACAAGAGATACCAGCCATGGTACATGCTGAAGTGTCTAACATTGATAGCGGTCGGAACTCTTTTCCGATGACACCATTGGTTCAGCGAAATGATTTTGTTAGACCTTCTGGTCATCCAAATCGCTTTGATACTTTAAATCACCAGTTTGGTGATAATGGTCATCCTAATCGTTTTGATACTTTAAATCACCAGTTTGGTGATGTGGGTCATCCAAATCATTTTGATACTTTAAATCACCCGTTTGGTGAAAATGGTCATCCGGAGTTTATGCACCGCTCTCCTCCGTCTGAGCGCTCCCAATCTGTTACTAGTGGAAACTCTCGTTCTAAGTTACGCCCCTTCAATTTAAAAACTTTCAAAGATATTCCTCCTCGCTAAGCTGGTGGCCTTCAACCAATCCACCAACCCTTGTATCCGATTTCTAGGTTTCAATCATGCATGCGCTGATTAATTATGATCAGTTACGATGTTTATCATCTACTGGTAGCATGTGATTCGTTTACGTGCAGCGTGTCTACTCAAACAGGCTGCCAAAAATCAGTTCTCTTAATTCAGTACATTCCCAAGAAATTCAGTACCTCCTCGACAGAAAAGTTCAGTACTTTTTCAGTACCTCCGATTGACGAAATTCGAAAAATTTCCAAAATTTGAATTTCTCCTTCAAATTGCGACAAAAACTACAATAAAAATGAAAAACATTCCGGACCTTTTACGGGATATCCGCACTTTTCCAGTGCTTCCAGACCGCTTAAAAAATCAGTACTATTTCCGGAGTTGTGAACACTGAACACCCTGGCGTGTAGACACGCAATCTCCTTTCGTTCGAATGTTTCTAATTACATGTTTTAGTTCACAAACTCTCAAAATCGAGGATGCAGCTTTCAATTTAAATTATAATTCTGTGATTTTAATAACAACTTATGGGTATATATTGTTGCTTTCAGGACGACAGCGGTTAGAATGCCCTTAAATTCGAACTTCTCATATTTGAGTATCTGCCAAGGCTACACAAATAATCTCATTACGGTGGCACCGGAGACTGACTTCCACATAATATTTTTTTATAGCCAAACATTGCGTTGCCATAATTTCGCGTACGAATCCGAAGCTGTGCCCTTGGATTCAAGCACAAGGAAAAACTCGCCGCGTTCTGTGCCGCCGAGTTTGAACCGTCCGTCACCTTAAAAAAAAGTTCACGGTTTGCCGAATTGTGAGAACATTGACAACTGCAACTCACCGGTCAGCACATCTAATCTGTGCGATCTATCATTATATTTTCCAAAATCTCGGGATGTGGGCAGTAATCGGTTGATTTTGTATTCCGGTGTTGAAGGAGGAGATTTACTTTCCCCAAAAACTTCCCAGTGCACGCAAGTATCCAATACGAAAAAGCAATGAAACAAAACAAAATCGAAGAGTTTTTCAGAATGCAAGTACAATTTGTCCACTTCATCGCCGATGCTGAACTTTTCTCAGCCGTTTTCAGACATTTTACGTAATCTTTAGCCTTCTGACACTTACCGGAGAAATTTAGGCAAGCTCATCATCAATCTCTGCTGCAAACAACGCGATGAGCAACAAGGCTAAGGAGGCGGTGAGTTGTTTTCTAGGTGACAGAATTCAGGCGGTAGCTGCAGTAATGGCAGAAGCCGGAAACTTTTGTTGTGAGAGTGTAGCGTTTGAAGTTTGACTTTGTGAATAAGACATCGCGTTTTTGATAAACAGCTGAATCTTTTGGAATTCTGTTAATTTGTACCTTAGAGAGAAAGTTTGGAATTTTCGAAACTGATATCATGGATCAAGCCGCAGTACTTTAACGTTGTTTCTCTTCATTTTTTTGAGATAGTATCTTGCATACTTGGACGTTTGAAAATTGTTAGATACGATTGTTCGGGAGAGCGCTGTGATTTTAATTTTCAGATGGAAAAATAGTTCAATGATCGAGAGAAATTTGCTATCCTAAAAAAAATAGGGAACTGGTTATTTTGTATGTATATTTGGTGCGTAGTTTATGGTTTCATTTGATTTTTACGCGCTGGAAAAAAAAAAAACACATTGGATCTAGAGTCCGGACTCTTAAAAACATCGACAAGAAAAAGTACTCTTGATTCAATCATAATCTAGCTTAAATCAAGAACCAAGCCTCTTAATTTAAGCGGATTTTGTTTTGATTCGAGCAAAAATCCGATTGAATCAAGAGTATTTTTTCTTGTCAATGTTTTCAAGAGTCTGGACTCTAGAGCCAATGTGTTTTTCTCTCCAGTGCGTCACAGAATTTCACTGAATCTACACAGAGAAGCACGAATGTACCAAAAGGTAACTTATCTTTCACCTGGAAAGGCTTAGCCCAAGTTTCAACTCGCGAGCAGAATGGGCTCTCTCTTGGTAAGTTTTAGTTACTGTTTTTTTGAAAAGAAGAAAATGCATTCAGTAGGCAAAAATTTATACAGATTTTTGGTGTAATACTAGCACATGAAGAACAAATCCAGATTTGCATATTATGAAATGAAGTTGAGCTCTTATAAAGACACGCATTGCCGAAAAAGCCAAGATGGCGTCCGAAAATATAGGTCCCGCAGTAGGTACGCACATTGGGACAGGCCCATTACAGAAATGGGACATTCACAGTAAAAATGAAATGTATTAAGAGCACAATAGGTTTCAACAATTTACTTGAGGAATATTCTAATGGCAGATGTAAAGAAACTAGTGTTTCGGGAACACAAGAAAAGGAGGTACCCCATTAAAAGAGGTCCCAGAGGAAACCCATATTATGCTACGAAGGAGTTTTTCCAGTAAGTTCTTAAGAGAAAACATTTCATTGAATTTAAAATTTCTAACGATATCACGAACAACTGTATAGAAAATTTTAATAGGTTCACGAATTCTGTTCAAATTTTGGTGTTTAAATTTGGAGTGATGTATACATGCACTGAAGTATAAATGTAAATAGCTGAAATGTATTTATACTGACGCGTATTTTAGCCCTTCAAAGAAGAGGCTCCATGTACAAATAGATAAATAAATACAAATTTATTCCCCTAGTCAAACATTGCTATGGTTTTATCAACAGAAAAGAGGAAGTTGTGCGTGTGTGCGTGGGGGGGGGGGGATCTCTTGATGAAGAAGTATCCCATTTCAGGATTAATTATTTCCTTTCAAAGAAAAAAGCCGAATGACGTGTGCATTAAATCTCCACCATGATCATGCTGATCTATTTATCTAATGGATTCAAAGAGAGGCTTGGCAGCTATATTTCTTTTGCGGAATCTTTACTATGAACCAAAGATTGAACATAAAATTGGATTCCTTGTCCCAAAATGATCTTATATGCCACGTTTTGAGAAGATTCAGCAATAATATATTGTCAAATGTCCCTTTTTGACACCTTTTCGTCCCAGTGTGATACTTTTTCACCGCACAAAATCTCTGCCAAGATTTACAATTCGTGCAGTCCTGCATTGATAACAGCTGCACAGATCATAATTGCAGGTGCAACGCAAATACAGATTTTTGACAGCTTAAAAAATACATTATACTACACAGAAAACACCTACTTGCAGCACCCGGCATTTTCAGAGAATGACAAATTGCGTTGAGTCTTAGTTTAAGATTAACCCCTCAGGCTGAAATGGGTTAGTGTTTAGAAACTGGAAATCCGTTTCAATATAACTATAATGGATATGGATGAATATTAATCTGAGCGTAAACAAGATCAATAATTTAATTCAATTAGACAATGATTCATTGGACAAGACCATTAAGATTTCCATCAAGGGCTCTAAAAATTGCCCTCTTGACTGGACAATTGGCAAACAAACACAACTTGGCTTGGCTAACTTTCCGAGTTTGATTAGGCATGATATTGTTCACTTGTACTACACAGAAAGCGCAAATCTGGTAGTGTTAGGACATAAATGAACTGGATGTTGTAAGAGGTAAGCATACAGAGAAATACAAAAAAATTGAACAAGAAAGAAGATAAAAAAGAGTAAGCCATATTTGATCAAAATACACACATGGTAGAAATTAAAATATGAGATAAAACAAACTGCAAGATACTCACTTCTTGATACACCTTAGGCATTTAGCAAGGTCCATAGCTACGTAAATACCTACGGCTACAGCCGTAGAAAAGATGCATAAATTCTTAAGGTCAGAAAGAGCAGAAGAGATTGAAAAGAATTCTGACACCAAATGGCATTACAGCATGGTGATTTTGCAATTGCACATTAATGTACGGATTGATACCTCTGAGAGTATTGCTTTGTTTAAAGTTGACTCTACTTTGAATTCCCGGTTCATGACAGCTTTCCAAAATCAAAAGTAACATTTTGAAGAACTTTAGAAAACTTTTATTCAGAACGATTAAGTAAAGTTGTAAATGAGAAATGATCAAAAATCATACTCCGCCAGTGTTTAAAAAACAAATCATTTTCTCAGAACCAGTGGTGCTTACATAAGAGGTGAACTTAGCTAAGTCCATGTGAGAACTTATAAGATTATCAGATAATTTTCAACATTTTGGAGATTATTTTTCGCAAACAGAGAAGAAGAATTAAGAACCATGTTTCATGAAGTTACAAAAGGTCACTACATAATACTAGGGTGTCAATTCAAAGTGGCTGGTAAAAAAATCAACATTTTTTCACAACTTCCGCAAAAAATTCAAGACCTCCCCAACAAAAAATTTCAGTATGTTTTCAGTAGGTACGTTCTCATGATAAGATCCAAAAGATTTCAAAGTTTACTCGCGAATCGCGACAATAATAACACAGCGAAGAAACTCAAAGCTCATTGGTGGCCTGAAAATCACCTGGCTGCACAATCACTGTCTAGCTGGGAAATGCTGCACTAAACATCAATGCGTGAGGAATTGCATACTTTCCAAGCTGCTTTATAAAACTCGCAGGATATGAAGCAAAAGAATACGGACCTTCTTGAGGAATTTCCATACATTTTTGGTACTTTCCGACCGTCTTTAAGAAATCAGTACTATATCTGGACTTTACAGACCAGTAGACACCCTGAATACAAGAGCTTTTGAAAGCAAAAGGACAATTCCTTTATATTCAAGAATATTCATAGACTTGAAAATTAAGAAAGAAAAAAAAGCAAGTATATTCAAGAACTTTCCCAAAGATCCTGAACCCTGAAATCATCTAAATTGATCCAACAAGTATGTTCATTTCGATAAAAATTGAAATTGGATCACTTAGCAATACACATTTACTTTTTCATTATGAGGATGAGCTAAGATAGAGATGAACTCGCTGATAAGGAGGCTGCTGCGGTTACTGTTAGAGGACGAACTAACAATGCTGATGCTCTCAAACAATATGTCGAGACATGACGGCCTTGAGGAAACATTAAAAATCAGTATTTGGTGGGAGACTCAGTAGTAATATCTAAAGTCTAAAAAAAAAATTTATGGGGGCATGCGTTCAAATTTATTATTAAAAAATAGGAAAAAAAAAAAACAAATTTCAGCACAAAAAACTGATAGAAACTCACTTGTATTTCCCTACTGAGAGTGCCAAAATAAAAATGGTTTTAAACCTGAGGCCTGAGAGAAAAAAATTTGGCTCTTTAAAAATTGCTGGCATGGGTGTGCTACTCCAAAATGGATTACGATGTCCTTAAAAGACATCGTTTATTGGGTAACATATTAAAATTATGTGTTTTGCTTCTCCAGAAAGTTTGTATGCACATTGAACTCAATTAACTCCCTCAGTTTTTTTTAAATAAATAATAATAATAATAATAATAAAAAAAAAAACATGTTCAATAAAAAAAATAAAATTAAACGATTTTGAATTTCAAAACAAACAAGAAAAAAAAACCCTTAACTTTTCCCCAGCCAGAGTTCAGAAAATGTCATGGTTCCTTGGCAAAAAGTTAATTGAGAAGGCTAAAATCAGTTCTTAAGCTCAGACAAAAATTAAAACATACAAAAAAAAATTTAAAAATCTGACAAGCACCAATTGGACTATTGGCAGTATTCAATATTTCTTACCTGATTGAGAGCTAATTTAAGAACACTTAAATCATTTAAATACTAGGAATTGTGAGGAAGAAACTTACAGCAGTAAAAGATCCAAATTGATTACGAGAAACGAAAAAGAGGTCATTCAAATTTACTTCAACAGTCCATCCGTGGGGCCATTAGTTTCAATTTAACAATGAATTTGATCCTGAACGTAATATTTATAAGAGCAGAGAAACGAAGACTACTCTTCAGAAGACTCGTCAGTAGATTCTTGATCGTTGAACCAACTATCCCTCACAGTTGTGACGTGGTTATGATTCATGATAGGCCTGGAGAAATAAAATTAATATATTCTATATTATGTATTCATGATTCATATCATGGGAATTTTGCAAGGTTACAACAAAAAAATTGTTACCTTGCTTCACACATTTTTTTTGTTGAAAATTCTGTTAATTTCAGGCTGGACAGGGCTGATACAATCACATAGAATGTTACAAGGAAAATTCGCAGAAAAAACTTGCAGTGAATCCAAAGACCCCATTATGAAAAGATAAAAATATGCCACCTCTTTAGACCATGGAGGTGCTTGAGAAAGGTTATCCAACAGTAAAATTAATGTTGATTGCAGTGGAAAATAAACTGATTAATGAGTTAAAAGTATCAACTTCCAACAAAAACAATGGCAGATCACTCATGAGATTAGTTCTATCAGTCAAGAATAAAACCACATGGTGTTGAGTTGAGACCTACGAGTATTTCAAACCTAGAACTATCAAAGGACAGGGTTTCCAGAATCTCTTCTCTGATTCCCTTAGCTATTTATGCTCTTCCCCAGCTCTAAATTTTCGAATTTCCTGAACTATTAATGCTCTTCACTAACTCAAAATTTTCGAATTCCCTGAACTATTTATGCTCTTCACCAACTCAAAATTTTCGGATTCCCTGACATTTGGATTAGTTGTTTTCAAAAGGGACAGGTCCATTTCTTGATGAGACTTAGTTAGCATGTCCTTCGATGCAAACCAGGGCTCATGCAAAAATGTATTTGTCCCCTTTTGAAAACAACTGTGTCATTGGATTATGACTTCCACTTAAGATTTTTCTCTTTGTAAATACACTTGTTTCTGTTATACGCTACTTAGAATATTCCCTGACTTTTCCCATCAATTCCCTGAGGGTTTCCTAACTGCCGTAAACCTTGGAGGATGATAGAGTTATGCCAAATAAAATGTTAGTTTGAGCAGAGTTAGTGAATAGTGCAAGACAACTTCAAGGTTGATGAAAATTATAGAAATCTTTCGGTAGGTAATGTGGTTGCAGCTGAAGAAATTATCAATAAATTTCTGTATCCTCAGCTTTCCATAAAATGGAATTCAGGCACTCTTTCCTTCTTCTTTCTTTTTCAACTGCAATTTTCGAAAAATTCAAGGCCCATTTCCTCCGGCCACTAGATACTAAAGAATTAAACTTAAAAACCTTACACAAACCATGAGTAAACTTTAAAACACTCTTCTTTTGAAAAGCATAACTGAACAAGTTACTTACCTCATTTTGTGATAGTTAGTTGGCATTGTGAGGGAAGCCTTAAAATAATTGTTGAGATCATCATCACTAGGCTTCGGCCTCTGTAAAGTCATCGTCTCTGGTTCAGATATGTATTCCTCTTGACTGATAGCCAAAGTAGGATTGCAATTTTCGCACTCTGTCCTGTAGTCTTCACCATCTTCAATTAAAATGGTTGGATCAATTAGTTCTGTAGATGTTTCTTCATGCTCTTCCATAATCGGTGTTATTAAGGAGCAGAACATAGATGGGGGTCTTATAGCATCTGGATTAGGAGACTTGCATCTGTTCCCAGTCTTGTTACCTGAAATCATTAAGGAGAAAAATTAGCTTTACATTTCGAATATTACACTCATGGATTAAAGGAAATTGCAAACACAATGAGAATTTCAGTTTTATACTGGCCAAGTAACTAGCTTTCTGTCCCAACAATTGTTTGTCTAACAGCAATCTGTTCAAAGTGCTTATTATTGCGGAAAAAACCAGTAAGAAGTCATATTTATTGATTTTTAATTTTTAATGTTCAACTCTCTGATATCCTCAAGACCCCTGAGTCTCAGTTCTCTTAAACTCCAATATCCGAGTTCTTCTGGGGTTGTGCCCATTGAGACTTTTTTTAAGGAAGTTAAAAAGAGGATGTTGCTAAAGTATGGCCAGATTTGACCGGGACTAGATTCTAATAAGTCCTGAAGGAGCAGTCCTTTTGCCAGACTACAACACATATTTTTCTAACACTGGTACATACTGTACATTTAACACCATTTATACAATGTTATCTGTTAAAAATAGAGTCCGAGTGGCAATTGAACTCCAACATCAAAATTCCTTGAGTTTTTGGGACTTGGGAAAAAAAAATCCACAGTTATCTAGCACCATCAAGTATCGTTTCATTACTGCATGAAGAGAATATACCAACTTTGGTGTAATTCTTTCTACTTTGGACAAAACTCCATGACTTTTCCCTAAAGAGGTTGTTCCAAAAACGCCGATTTTGGCCCCCCCCTGGATTCGCCCCAAACTTTGCTCAGATGTTGTACTATGTGTCCCCGACGCTTGGGAAAAATTTCAGCCCCCTCGGATAATTAGGGGGGAAGGGGCAGGGGGGCAAAGTTGCAATTTTTTTAAAACTTTAAAAATCGATATCTCGCGAACGGTTTGAGTGTAAGTGTTGCGGTTTGCGCTAAAAAACGTTAAAATATATTCTCTACAAGAATATTTATGCTGTTTGCAAGGTTGCGTAATTTATCGCGGTCATAAATCGATTTTTTCGATTTTGAAGGTTCGACTTTTTTTCGTTTTTCGTCTCCCCTCTCCAGGCGATCGTTGCTACGTGAATGAAAACCGGTTGAGGTGATTCTCCATGAAATTCTGCATCTGCTACACTTTGTTTGACCTTGGGGAAACGATTCGTTCGTGAGTTATAGCGATTTTTCTGCGCGTTACCGGTTACGCGCGGGCGGCATATCGGCGGCGCTCCATCCCGCACGGGCGAGGCAGAGGTTGTTTCACCGCTAGGGCCTTATATTCATGCTGTAGGCTGTAATTATCGATATTTTCTCCTCCCCCACCCTTCCCCTCCAATAAATATTGTTTTAATACTTCGTTATACAGGGTGTCCCAGACCATCCGTAACAGGTCTTTTTCTCGGTTGGTTTAGGTAGTACGAAGTGGGGGACCGCGGGGTTATATAGGGAATTGACCCCAAGGAATCCGAATTTCACGGTCCCGAAACCCCCCATGCCCCCCCTTTGGGAGGTAGGTGCCCCCCCTTGGGGTCATGATCCCAAAAGTCGGGAGACATTGTGCCTCCCCCTTTTACGCCCCGAGGGTGGCTAGGGGGGCCTCGGGACCGTAAAAATCGGATTCCTTGGGGTCGATTACCTGGGAAATCATCTTTTTCCCGAGGGTCTACGTCAATTTGCGCCCAAAAATGATCTCTTCAAAACGGGGACATCGGCCTCCTCCATAATTTCTCTTTGGTGGAAAATTGACGTAGATTCTCCGGAAAAAGATGATTTCCCAGGTAATCGACCCCAAGGAATCCGATTTTTACGGTCCCGAGGCCCCCCTAGCCACCCTCGGGGCGTAAAAGGGGGAGGCACAATGTCTCCCGACTTTTGGGATCATGACCCCAAGGGGGGGCACCTACCTCCCAAAGGGGGGGCATGGGGGGTTTCGGGACCGTGAAATTCGGATTCCTTGGGGTCAATTCCCTATATAACCCCGCGGTCCCCCACTTCGTACTACCTAAACCAACCGAGAAAAAGACCTGTTACGGATGGTCTGGGACACCCTGTATAACGAAGTATTAAAACAATATTTATTGGAGGGGAAGGGTGGGGGAGGAGAAAATATCGATAATTACAGCCTACAGCATGAATATAAGGCCCTAGCGGTGAAACAACCTCTGCCTCGCCCGTGCGGGATGGAGCGCCGCCGATATGCCGCCCGCGCGTAACCGGTAACGCGCAGAAAAATCGCTATAACTCACGAACGAATCGTTTCCCCAAGGTCAAACAAATTGTAGCAGATGCAGAATTTCATGGAGAATCACCTCAACCGGTTTTCATTCACGTAGCAACGATCGCCTGGAGAGGGGAGACGAAAAACGAAAAAAAGTCGAACCTTCAAAATCGAAAAAATCGATTTATGACCGCGATAAATTACGCAACCTTGCAAACAGCATGAATATTCTTGTAGAGAATATATTTTAACGTTTTTTAGCGCAAACCGCAACACTTACACTCAAACCGTTCGCGAGATATCGATTTTTAAAGTTTTAAAAAAATTGCAACTTTGCCCCCCTGCCCCTTCCCCCCTAATTATCCGAGGGGGCTGAAATTTTTCCCAAGCGTCGGGGACACATAGTACAACATCTGAGCAAAGTTTGGGGCGAATCCAGGGGGGGGCCAAAATCGGCGTTTTTGGAACAACCTCTTTCTAGGTTTTGCAGTTTATTCATGACTGTTGCCACCTTCAGTATGAGTTAGGACTATAAGTGAAAGAGGAGGGAAAAGAGGTTCAGAGGGTGAATTTCTTCCCCCTTAACTTCCACTTTCTGAGCGTAGCCCTTCTCAAGTAGGTATTTACTAAATGAAAAAGAAGAAAAGCGAAGATTTACCTAGAATTGAGGTATTAGAGGTGGCCAAGTTAGAGTTTCTGCCTGAGCCGCCAATGTCAGTGACATTAATTCGTACCTCTGTTTCTTTGTTTGGACTGAGTTTGTCTTCTAACTTGTGGACATTGTGTCCTAGAGGTTTTATGAACATTGACTTGATAGGTGCTGGCTCCGCAGTTGTGGCCAGTGGAGTGACCGTTAGGAATCGCTGAGGCAATCCTATATAGGATGTGTATGTTAACAGTCTTGATGGTTGTTCCGGAGTAACTGACGTGGAGATAGTGTGGAGCTCAGATGTTGGTTGTAGATGCTGTACATTGGCTGTCAAACTCAACGGAATAGTTCGGTGGCTAAAAGCTAGACCAAGACTAGATTCTGGAAACAGACAAAGAGAATGATGTTGATAAAACCCAAAACAAGGAAATAGATGGGACAAATAGATGGAAACAGATAGGAGGATGCACTCTGGAACTATGTCGATTTTTATTATAAAAAAAATTCTAAAAATATCTGCGGAAATTAAGCAGTATTTTTCGAACATAATAAATGACTCCCAAGACCTAACTTTCATGGGCTCTTGAAATTTAGTCATGGTCCGCAAAAGGTAGCAATATTCACACTGCTGTGTTTAGAAGATTAAAAATTTCACACAACTTCATTTTTCAACATATAAAAGGATGGAAAACTGTAACAATCAACTAAATTTTGTCAGTGTGAAAATGGAGAATCAAAATCTTTTTGGACAAAGCACAGTGCTTTTAGAATGTTTCCATTGTTTCCTGCAACAAGGCGTACAGGTGTATTATATTGTTTTTCAAGATTCCTGTTTTTTCATAGAACTTGTCTCCTCTAAGTAAATTGCAAATTTTCAGCTAAACATTAATGCAAAATTCATAGTATTTTTTGGAAGAAAAAATAAAATAAATAATTCCTGGGCATAACTACAATGATCAAATGATTTCTTCTCCTTTTAAAAAGACGATTGCATTCCTTGGCTTAAAATATGAGGTCTTCTGTTTATAATAAGTGATAAGAGGCATAGGCTTTACTTCTTCTGTTGAAGTTTGTTTTTTTTTAAACCTTCTATCAACAGACACCTTCCCAAAACCCTTGTCAGCTGCCATTGGAAACAGGTAACTGAGAGAAATTAGTACCATAAAATTTCTTTTCTACTCTGTTTATAGCAAAGTGACACAAGAGGGTGTCTCAACTTGAAATTTTTTACTTTTAGGGAGGGACAGGGTGCCTTTCTACTTGGGGTCCTTTGAGAAGGGGTTGTAGGATACTGATCCCTAGCCTAACCAGAATATCTTGACATACAAATTTAAAATAGTTACAATGACTCTGGTGTTTCTGTGAAGCGTAACTCAGAGGCATCCACATGGACTACTTACATGTTTACATGTTACTACTATCAAGGTTTAGACATTATAATTTAATCGATTTTTGCCAATTTCATTGACAGCAGTTTTTCTAAGAAAAGTGGTAACTTAAAAAAAAATCGAAAACAACTTCCTTAATTGTTAGTCCTCCTTCTCAAGAAAAATGTTTCTTGCCTCTAACTGTGTCTCACACAAATTGAGTTGAATAAATAAATAAATAAGTAAATAAAAAAAACTTCAGGGAACATGTAAAAAATGGGACTGTGTACTCCCAAGATTATTGGCGCTCAAGGCAGGGTATTTATGAGCTCAGAAATTAAACGCACCTTTTAATAGCAGAGGCTTAATTTATTTTGACTTGATAAAGGTTGAAAAAGGGCCGATTTACGATTAGTTTGGGAAATGAATGCCCTTACTTGTGTTAATTTTTAGTGAAGACAAATTTATCGAAAAATGCACATGAAATTTTAGGCTGTTGGCAAAGCTTCGGTCAGGATTAAAAGGCAAGTTAAACAATCAAGTTGGATCAAATTCTATTGAATAGCAGTTTTCGAGGAAAATTCTTCTTCCTGTTAACGCTATCTGGAAATTACAAATAGATGGGAGAAAGATTAAGACGAACAGTATAGTACCTGCCACTTCATTAGCTTCCCATTCTGTTGAAATTTGCCTTAGAACAGTCAATGACTACGTCCATGGAAAAAAAATCCGAGAGCATTCTAAGTAAAATAAAACCTTGAAAAAAGAAAGTAGAAGCAAAAGGCAAATGAAACCAAAATGAAAATAAGAATAAGAATAACTAGAGGTTCAAATTAAATAAAAACTAAGAAGCAATCAAAGAAAAAGGAAAAGTGAAAAAAAGAAAGAATAATTGCATTAGATAATTAAAATAAACTATGATTATAGCAACAGGAACAGAATGATGAAACTCTTTAACCAGAAATGCTGCTCTTAACTCAAGGGCAAGAGGTCCATCCGCCTCTCTCTAGACCTGTAGGTAGACCTGCACCTAGAGTTTTTATCTGCAAAGAATAGATTTTTCCCAAAGTTTCCATAATTTCTGCCGGTTTCGGTTCTCTTGCTTCCCATACCCTTTTCTGCTTTATCCCGACTTTAAGATTTTCAAAATCCTTGACTCTCGAACACAACATCTACATTCAACAATTGGAAAATTGAATGGTCTTATGTTTGACTACGGATATGAAGATTCCAATGGTTCACTCAAAATATTCTAATTCCTTTAAAATCATCATGATGTTTCTCAGTTTGAAAGATCAGCTTCCAATGGATTTAACACTGCATTCAGCCTGACATATTCTGTATAGTAGAACAAATACAAACCGAAAGGAGTAAAATATGTACATTTGCTGCTACATGTGCTTATCTGCCCTAATCTTTTATTTGAGAAGGGCGTACACCACCTTGATGAGTTTCAACTGAGAATGGCAAACAAAAAGTTAGCTGAATGGAGAATTTGCATGCAAATTTTTGATTGGTTCATCTGAAAGTGCTTTAAGAGCTGATTTCACAGTATGTTTTATAATTTTTTTCTGATATGGGAAATAGTATAAAAATAGAATTAAAATTGAGAAAATGCACCGCCTAGCAACGTCATCTGGGAGTATTTCTCATTTAAACACTTGTGTTTTAGCAGATTATATCATTTTGTCATATCTTCTCCAATAATTGTTAATTCATGAACCAAGGGTATCCTTGTGTTTAGTTCACTCAGTAGTTTCCACTCAAGCACGAAATTCATCAAATTTCTGACACCTGCAAATTCTCTATCGATAACTTAAAACTATAAGTCTTTTACTATTGGTAAACAAAATGTACTTCAGTTTGTTTTGAATTCACTAGCCGCAGATGATAAATAAATGGATCGAGAAATGAAGAAATTGCAATGCCTACCCATTTCAGCGGCAGCAACAGCCTCCTCGTAAGGGGGTGGCGCTTCTCCATGATGAGGGTAGTATATCGCATGTGGTTTCCACAACTGACAGTGAGATACAGGTACCTCTTCATATCCATTCGTAATAAAGTCGATTGCTCTATTTTCAGGCCTTAGTTGTCTAGTTCTTTCATTGATGAACACACCTAGAAAATTAAAGAGCATTTAATTACTAACATCTAAAAATAATGACTAGAACTTGTCTCTGATACTTTCAGGACTACTGAACATGTTCTGGGAGAGAACGAAAGTAAGCAGGGTTGCTATGATTTCTTCAACTTTAAATTCCATGACTTTTTGCTGACTATTATTGCTTCTTCTTGTTGCCAAATTTATTGGATTTCCTTTTCCCCTGACATTTGAATAAGACTTTAATTTTGATTTTTTCCTTTCAATTACAATCACTTCTACTAAGAAGCTGACACTAAATTTGTTGACTTCTTGTAAGAATTCCCCGACTTTCCCTGATCTTTTCCGGTATTTGCAACTTCCCTAACTTTCCCAGTTTCCCAGACCGCCGGCAATCCTGGTAGGTGTATCAAAATAAAAAACCAAATGAGCCTGTTCAGTAATTTTAAATAATTGCATTTTTTTAGGTTGGTAGAAAGGGCACTGTGACAAGCAGGATACTTTCGAAAGCCATATTTCTTGACAATACGGTTTAAATGAGTGCTTGAACGGGAAATTCATGGAGCATGTGAGAATTTTTGACGGAAAATACATGAAAAGTCAAGGAGATAGTAAATAAATAACCTTAAGTTCAATGGAGGTTTTCAGCAGGAGCCCATGCAGCCCATGTTGAAATCAGTTTGATGGATAGTGTCGGCAACTCCAAAGTTTTCCTATCTTGAAATTTTGTAATCTTGGTACCTAAGCTCTTTCATATATTAGTGAGAGGAGTGATTTGATGAAGTTGGGAGGCTTACCTTGTGTTTTTCGCTGCCTTAATTTGTGTACAAGTAGAACTAATACTGATAAGGATAATATTACAGTTATTGCACAGGCTATCAATCTCAAGCCAATGTCTCCATCATGTGATTCGTCATCGAGGCATTCAAAATTGCAACAAGATTTTTCAATTCTAAAAGATTTACAGTCCTGGATAAAGAAAACAATTTTCAATTAGAAATCAAACGACTAATTTACATTAAAGCTTCCTAATTTTGAGATCTAGTAAAGAAAATAGTAGAATATCGTCAAAAGAAATCATCCTGACCCACAATCAACCATAAGTACTATTTCTGTCTCCCCCCTTTTTTTTTTGTTCGCATCTTATCTTTCAGTTGGATGGTAGAGACGGTGGGTATGTGATCAAATAGAGCCCAAAAATGAACCCATAAAATACAACAAAATTGACAGTATGAAACGGTATGGCGACAGAAAGTCTTTCTGACAGACATAAATCATGGTGGACAGACCTGGAATCTCATGACTTTCCTAAGTACTCTCTGATGAATTATGAGAAAAATGACTAACTTTTAAGACAATATAGGATGATAAATAATAATAATTTCAAGATTTCCAAATCCAGCTAAAAGACAAGCCAAAACTACTTTGTGCGCAGCGCAAAAAAATTCAACTTTCCTGCAATTGCAATTTTTCCCCAGATTTTTGGTCCATTCTACTCTTAATCCCTGAATTTTCAAACTATAGAATGGGCATACTGCCAGGCACCGGTTAAAATACGATCTGTCGCATTTTCATGACTGCAATCAGATGGCACAAGATAGTTTAAACTAAAACCAGAACATATGCTTCTAAGACATTTTGGGCAGCTTAAAGATCATAACTTGTGTACCAAAAGAATGATCACTCTACAATCTGATCTTCAGTTGTCAGTGACCAGCACCTGATACTGTCCCCAAAAAGTTAACTAATGTCAACTATCATTAAATTAATTACTTATGTTCATGATATATTTCAGGATACTTTACAGAATCCCTTGAAACGAGTACTCTGTTCAACACACTTTTCTTGAAAGTTTCCTAACATCTAAAGCAAATGCTAACTACCCAGTTAGCAAGATTGAGCTCCGTCATTTGGATCCATTAGCCCGTACAGGAGCTCGCTCCAATACTCGCGTTATCCACAAAATGTAGCAGTAGATTGAAGATGGCATTGCTAAGCGCGCTCCTAACAGTCTCCGTCCACAGTCTCTAGCGGCAGATTGGAGACTGAGTTGATAAGCGCGCTTCTCACGGTGTTCATCCACCGTCTCTAGCGGTTGAACGAAAATGAGTTGGGAACGAGTCCAGGCGAGCGCATCTAGCCGCGTGTGTAGTGCGTTTGGAGTTGCGGAGAAATGCAGGAGTCTGGATGCGCGCGCCGCGCGTCCTTCAACAGGCAAGTTGTTGTTAGTTGTGATTCAGGATTCAGTTGTGATTTAAGGTTAATCTTCAGCTGTAGTTCCGAAAAAATCCACCACGTCGCGCTGCTAAAATCCGACTCCGAAATCAGTGATTATTTAAATATCACAATAGGTATCTTAAATTCTAAGACTCATAAGTTCTAGCAGCATACGTCTGGAATCCTTAGAAACAAACGCGAGCTTTGAAAGTCTAATAATAAAAGCTGTAAATTGATCCCAGTTTCTCTTACGGGATATCTGTAAGTGCGAGAGAGACAGCTCACGGTGGGAGAGAGATATCTGCCAACTGCTGAGAGCGATCAAGCGCGATTGGTTGCATCAAGGTCATCATGCTTAACCCTACTTTTTTCTGGGATCAAATTGCAGAGCTTCAGAAATAACTTTTCACGTTGTTTTTAGGGTCAATAGGAAGAAGAATGTTATAGCTAGAACTTATTTATCTTCGATTTAAACAGAAATTCCTTCAACTTTTATAAAAGCTCAAGGACTCACGTGGTGCTGTACGGACTCTAAAACACAGCGGTGGCGCCCCCTGCGCGGAGAAATTTCTTACTTCACGCAGCTGTAGATACACCTTAAGTCGTGAGCGCTCATGGAATTGATTGTAAAGTCCACTTGTTAAAGTAAGTATTTTCCCCATGTTTTTATTGCGTTTTCATTTTCTTTACCGGTGTTCAATTCTGCCGCTCGTGCAAGAAACAAAGCCGAAGTATTTATCTCTTAGTTAGTTATTTCGCTGAGGGACGAAAGTTAGTTAACCTTTTCAGAGCTAACCTCCCTACCACTTTGTACCAGGCTCTGTTTATTTGAATTCAACATATTTCCTTGCGAAAGTGCAGGACAGTTGATCCTCAGTTGTCCTCCAGACGTTGAACTACTAATGCGGCAAGAACACAATTCAGCTTAATAAGCCAAAATTCTCGTGATTGTAGTCTATTCGAATCTTACTTGGCTAATGCAAGGTACCACTGGCTTATAACTTGTAGACTCGTGTAAGCACTCGAGCAGTGAGCTTGCTTATGAGTTGTCGACGTATATACTTAATCAATGAGTTTCAGACTGCATCTCACTTCTTCTCCGCTAGGTACTTTCATCTGTGCTCAGGGTTGGAATTGTCCTTGTCCATTGTAACCTATCTCGGATGAGATAAGCTGAACTCAATGAGTAATTGATTTTGGTTTCATCCGCTGGGTGGTCCTTGTGAGGTGTGGAGTATTTGTTCACAATAACATACCTCAAGGGGTTGCGGAGTCTCTCAGAAGTCAACGGAAATGAAATTGTGATTTTCACAGAACTTTTATGCGTTGGTTCTGAAGTATTCAATATTTAAATGATAACAATCGCTGATTCGTTTAACAGAGTAAATGTATAAGAACTAAACATAAGTTGGGTTTATTAGGTGTGAAGCTAATGTGTAATGTCATTTTCTTCATCTATTTTTCAGTGGCCTCACTCCAGACGAGCATCTGCACTCAGATTTATTTCCAAGTATTCTGGAATTTCCAAGCGGCTAATATTCTATGATCTGATTGCCCATCCTGTATCTGAGCAATCATTGGTAGAGAGTTAGCAGCAAAATCAAATCACCTCAAAATTCATCATTTAGTGCTTCAAACAACATTGATATCAAGGAAGATTTAGTGTAGGCAACTTAAATAATCATAAACAGTAACTTTCAAAGTTTGATTTGTCCAGATATTAATGTTTTCAAACGAAGAAGAAAAGTGTACTTAAGTTCAGTGTTGGAAATGCCTAAATATCTGAATCAGTAGGTAAAACCAAACTCTTCGGAATTTAAGTTTTAAAGAAGAACTTTATATTTGGTGAGTCTTTTTTTATATAATTTCTTAACGCATACTCTTTCAACACAGAAGGACTTTGATAAACTGTAGAAAGCAGTTTCTTTTGATGCTCATCATGAAACATCATCTCAGCAAGTTTGATGCCCTCTCAAGTCTTAGTTACATATTTGTGCTGTATATTACCTGAAAATTTTGATTTTATGTAGTTCAAAGCCTTGAATATTTTCTGTCATACTTTTTAGTGATCTAGCTGTATTTGTCGGCATCATTTAAGTGGATCTGAATGTCATGATTTATCATTATAACTTATTAAGCTTAAATTAAAGACATTGTGTACCTCCATCCCCCCAAAACTGAGGGTCTCGCAGTCAAAATCTCACGATACTTTACACCGGTGACTAATGAAGAGTTACTGGAGTAAGCGTTATTCGGACTAGATGTGGCGCATCAATCAATACCTTGGTATACATTTTCTACATCAAACTTCATTCATCTTTGTAGGGTTCTCTATGGCAAACATGCTCCCTTTGTGCTACCAGCTACATGTGTCTTTCAGTGTCATTGATTATCCTAGGATGACGAATGACATGTGTCATCCATAATCGTAGGATGACCAATGACATGCGCCGTTTAATGTCATTCATCATCCTAGAATTCCTAACGACATGTTTTAGGATTTTCAATGACATGCATCCTTCGATGTCAGGATTTTCAACAATATATGGAGTTGAATGTCTTTCAATGTCTTTGTGAGGAATGAAGGATATATCCTTGGAACGACATCTGATGATAAAGTGGCAAAAGTTATATTTTCCTTGAGAAAGTGGTGAAGATTCATTGTCAGCTTCGATGAGATTTGATAGCAAGTATTTGCAGCATCCTATTCTGGACGTATGTTGAGGCTCCATCAAATACGGCTAAAGTCATTAATACTGTTCTTTCGTCCGCTTTCCAATTTTATCGATAATAATTCTTACATCTACTTAATAGTGCCGATTCCGAGAGGAGACTCTTATCAACAGGGTTGTAGAAGAATAATATGTTACCAAAACCAATGTTTTCAGATATGGCTAGTCTCCAGAATTTCTTTTTTTCATACAAATTATGCTTATTACTTGTGCAATGTGTTCCATAAATAAACTTTTTTAATTAATGAAAAAACTGAACTAGGTAATAAAATTTTCTCTTAAATCTCTAGTTTGCCCTAGAGAAAAGATCATCTTGTACATCATCAATGTACATCTTAAATTTAGAAACGAGTCTATTTGGAATGATATAATGGTAATAAAATATCTTTGTTGGTATACATCTGAGTTTTTTTCTTTTCTTCTTTTTTTCTTGACTTTAAATTTTCTCCTTTGTTACATTGTTGAGAATAAATCTAGTTAGCCATAGGGGAAAGAATTATGAGAATTTCTGTTAACGTTCCTGCCATCACATTTAATTAGTATTTCGATATAAAAAGTTTTATTAGCGACAAATCGAATTCATCCAAGAGGCAATTTGTCTCCTAGAAAAATAGATTTTCGAGGTAATATGGAAAATAACTTTGGTTAATAACTTTGACTTGGTGTTTTGTGTACCTATCGAAAACACTTTGATATAAGTACATTATAAGTATAGGTCTTTACTATAAGTTTTCTTTTAAAAAAATTAAGTTTTCTTTTGGGGTTACTTTTAAAAAAATCGGATCCACAGGAAGTACATCTACATCTCTAGAGTGCCTGATTTCTGAAATTTTGAAGCTAAAAAACTGAGGAATAAAGTGAAAAATATACCTACAAGAAAAAATTTCATGGATTGTGAAATTTTTTCAGAGGTATTTTTGACATTTTATTTTTGAGCTTTTTAGCCTCAAAATTTAATTATATTCTCTTGAGATATAGATCTATTTCCTGAAGTTCCGATGTTTTGTAGAAGAAATAAAAACCCCGAATAAATTCCATTATCAGTCAGAACTGCCGCTAGGAACGCGCTGCGTGACGCCGCGCGTGGGCCGCTTGCGTCAGTGCTACAAAGCCGCTCCGGATGCCGCGAGTAGCGGCGCCTGGACTCCGAGTCCGACGAGGGGTATCCACATTCAAACGGGTGAATATCTCTAGCTACACTGCCGCTCCTCTATGTGGATAAGCGATTCCGCTTTGGCACCGTCCACCGCTAGAATCGGCGATGGAGCTCGATCTTGCTAACTGGGTATAATGTCCTACTGTTAGGTACTCAATAATAGGGTTTTAATCTGACCTCAATCAAGTAAATACAACTCATGTTTTCTAAATAATCCATAAAAATGGATTATATAAAAAAAAAGCATATACATAGCAAAAGGAAGTAGACCAGTAGTTATAGACCTTTTTTTAGACCAATTGTAGACCAGTAGTTAACTACGATTTCTGATAGGTGCTTACCTGTGGCGGCGTGCATAATATGGCTTTGCACGATTTTGGCACGGAATCATCACAAATACAAAGTGTATAAGTATCAACTCCAGGAACATAATGCAAACCAGGTGATATGACACGACCATTAATATCTATACACCCTCCTGTTTCTTCAACCATTCTGCTCCCTGGAAAAGCAACAAGATTTGATACCCATGAGATTAGTAATTTAGGGACAGTTTGAAGAGCTTGGTGAAAAACAAGTTTAAAATTTATGATTTAGTCAGTTTTTACAGTTTTTGTCTAAAATACATGAAGTAGGAGCCAGGATTCAATTTGAAAACGCCAACTTTCTAATTAAATCAGCACGTTCTGCTGACCGTTTCGCATGAGCCTTGCACATTGCAGAAAAATACGGAGGTCTGGAACAATTTGCACTCTTGGAAACAGGACAAACTTAGTAAAAAAGTTGAATAAAGCTTCAGTGTCAGGGTAAAACAAGTCTCGGCCCCAAATTGGCACAAATTGTCAGTCCCTGTTTGTCTATTATAGCACATGATGTGTTCAAAATTACTGGGTGTTGAGTGCTTAGAACAACTTAACAAGGGATTAAAGGTTATTCTCATACAAGAAAATCAGTCGGCTCTACGAGAGAAAGAGAATCATGATGTTACAGTCATGCGGAAAGTGAAATTTCGGTATCCGACTCCACCGCTGTTAAGAACATAAAATCTGCACTTGGGATACCCACTCTTCCAGCGTAAGATCACACTAGAGAATGTGGGCAGATTTACAACAAATTCAAGCTGTCTACCCAAAGGACTGAGCTCGCAATGACACAACTTGCTTCCGTTTTGATAGGCCGACAATTCTTCATCATAGATGCTCCTCCCAGTTGATTCTGATCTCCTCATTGGTCAAATTACAAGAACTTTAATAAGAAACAGTCTGTTGAATACCCTTGGGTTCATCCACTGCCTAATCAGTTGTCGGAAGATGCAGCGCCCTGCACTGCACTGAATCTGATGAGCCAGGAGTACAGCATTCGCTGCCGTGTAGAACGTTCATTGAAGACTTTTAAATTGCGATGAAAATAGGCAACTTCTCCTGTCATAACTGTGGTAACCTACCAATTGCACCTGTCAGAATCAGCGATGAGCGAGAGAAAATGCTGTCGCGAGTTCACTTCACGACCAAAAATCATGGATTCGTGTATCACTGCTCAACACGTGGTGGACGAACGTGCGAGTCAAAATTACGGCGTTGGGACTAGTTGTAGGAAAAAGAATAAGTAATGATGCGGATTATTACCTGGAATGAGTGTAAATCCTAATATCACAACTTTTCGCAGAGACATGTTCGTTTGAATCCTTCTGCAAAACACCCGTGGGACATTCTGAATCCTGTGGAACCTATGAGCCAAACCGATGTCCAAGCATGCGATCAGAATTATCACGCGAAGTATCTTGCAATGTCGATGGTGAAGGCTGCATCCACTTTCGGGGACCTAATTCTTCGAATTTCATCCATATGATGATAGACCAGACTTCCGAGACGTTCAGAGCACGAATCCGAAAACTGAGAGAACACGCTTGCGCCGGCAAGATGGAACTTTCCCGACTTTTCACATCATTTCACCGTTCGAACTTGAAAGGAAAATTTTAGGCACGGCCGCCATGATGGAAAACTGGTGAGCTGTGAGCTGATTGGTCTAAATAATACCGCCAAAATCGATGGCGCTAAATTCGAACTAACGATCATGGTTCAAATGGAAAGTTTGCATGAAGACTTCACAAGCTACTAAAATATTGAATTTTTCATTGAGATGGTTCCTTTATGTTCCATGTCGATTAAGAAAAACTAAGAAAGCTGTGGGAAAAAGGAATTTAAATGATTATGTCTAGATTTTCTTAGGGACTCTGTAGATGTCAAAAATATTTTCGACACTTTTACTGATTTCACTGTTTTTTGGCTCATTTGCAGACTACAATGAAACAAGAAACATTAGAGAGCGTAAACCAAAAAAAAAGCTCTGTTTAACTCTTGATTTGTACTGTCGACGGATACATCTGCATCATTTCCATCGGTTAAATGTTGCAGGAACAAAGACCAAACACTCAAACAGTGCTCATCAACTGACAGTCGAAAAATCAAGATATAACAATAATGATCCTAACAGACATAATAGGACCTTGAAATTTTCAGCAGTCGGTGAAAATTTTTTCAGCTATTCAGTGATATAGAGATGCGACCTCTTTGAAGAAAAAGTGCAGTAGATGGATGTTGAAACGTGACGTGAGCAAAGTCACGATGTGCCTATTTTCGGCAGGCTTGACTATGACTGTTCCCGTTTCCGGTAGACACTGCACCAGCTATTTCCGGCAGACACTGCACCAATTTCCGGCAGACACTGCACCTATTTCCGGCAGCATCTATTTACGTGTAAATACATTTTGACGCTATGATACTGCAAGAGGATTTTATTCCTAAATTTTGTGAATGCAGAATGTGAATAATCTCTTTCTTTTGACGATTATGAACAGGGATCTGCATATTTTTCTCTATTCATGATGCAGGTAAGTATAAGCTTGAAGGAGGGGAATGCCTATAGGGGAATGCTACCTTCTTCTCTTTTTAGGAAACCAAAAAAAGCATACATTTACTAAAAAAATATATATTAAGTTATAACTCAGTTAGAGAGTATCATTAAAGTTATAAAATTGAAAATAGATCTGTTTTCTAGCATAGCAAGTAAAAAATTACTCGTGGATCTAAATACGTTAAATGCAAAAAAAAAAAAAAAAAACTCAAAGCCATTGAGACAATTTTGCAGTCTGAAAAAGTACTTGCAAATGTTAAAAATGAAACAAGAACACCAAACTGCAATGGTTTTAAATTTAATGAATAATTGAATTAATACATTGGTATGAAATGTAAACAAGTCAAAGCCTGCAAGGAATAGGTGCAGTCAGGATATTCGGTTCCATGTGTGCCTAAACTAGTGAGCCCCTCTGATGAGAGGGGACACCTTCAAACACATCCACCTGTAATCAAAATTTTACTTTCCATACAAAATATCTTAGTAAAAGGGTCGTATACAGTGCTAGAGGGTCATTTGCATATAGATAGACGCTGCCAGAAATAGGTCCAATAAGTGCAAATGGAGTCTACCTCATTCCAGCAGGTTAATATTTTGGTTTAAAATAATAGAAGAAACCTAAAAGATATATGTACTTACATGACTGATCTCTTCTACATGCGTTGGTACATCTACAGATATCAAAAAAATTTAAATCGGATGAAAGCTATTAAATAGTTATGCCTCATTTTGCCAATACCAAATCCAGAGAGAAATCAACAAGGAATAAACCTCAGATTTTTACAAGTCTCAAGGTTATGATTTTATAATCTATGATTCCATAGACTTCAGATTGACCAAATTGAATATTTGTGTGTGAATTGTGCTATTCTTTGGTCTGGGAAAAAGTACAACAGCTTTATATGTTACCTACCTACTCAATTTTCTTTACATTCTTCATGAAATCTGCAAAACCATTGATAATGGGTAGGTACACTGAGAGAAATAGAGGCACTTGCCTCAGGTGAGTAGTTGAAGCACTTACTTAGATACTTTTTTTTTTGAAAAATTGACATAACTAAAGCCTTCAGGGCCACACTGTGGAGACAAGAGACGTCCTCCTTACGTCCCCATGAGGTATATAACTGTATTCATTCTTGAGTCTAATTTCAAGACTAGTATGGCTTTGATTTTAAGTACAAATAGGAGGTGCCTACTGCAACTTTATGTCACCTAGAGGGGTTTGCTTATTGCTTAGTAAAATACAACGGTTGGTTGGAAAATAAGTTTCCCTATTTTTCCTTGGGAAAAAATATCCCAAGCACCAAGTTTGGCAACAGTGAAAAAGATTTTGATGGCTTCTTTTACTTTTTACATTATGTTCAACTTAAAGGATTTGGAGTAAATGCAAGAGTCACAACCGCCAAAAACAAGCATAATACATTAGGGATGTCGATACTTATCCGATACTTGCAAAGTATCGATACTTTCGATCGATACTTAACGATACCCGGCATCGATACTCCACGATATCGATACCATGCAGTATCGATGCCAAGACCCCAGTATCGACGGTATCGATACTTAATCTGATTTGGCCATGAAGAAGGCCTTTTTTTTTCTTTTTTAAAAAATTCTCTCCCCACTATTTCACCTTCATGATGCACTGTGACAAACGACGGAGTAATCAAGTTTCTCAAGATGATTATACTTCAATGTAAATGTTAAAAGCTCAGTTCGATAACTGTAGTTAAGGGCTCAAAATAGTTGATCAAGGACGCGAACAGGGCTTTTTCGAGAGAGGCGTAAATCTGGCGGAATTTAACGGCCGACAGACATACGCACACTCAGAATCACGGCATAATTCAGAAATAGTATCGACGGTATCGATACCTCATAAGTATCGATACTTTAGCTCGATGCTCGATACCGGTATCGATGCTTAGAGTCGATACCAGTATCGATACCGAGTATCGATACTTCCCTGAGTATCGACATCCCTATAATACATGTTTACCCATCCCTATACTCTCAGCATCCTTTCAGAACGCAGTGTGACAAATACCCATTCTTTAAGTAGAATTACTTTCTCTGAAACCATTGTCAAGTTACAAGTATTAAATGTATCACACATAAAAATTCACCGAAACTCAAGCTGAAATAAAATTTCCAGAATTGCAGTGCGGTTTTTACTGTCTCTAATAATACAGTTGACATTTTAGAGCTTATGATATTCTTCCTGAAGAGAACAACGTGGCATCTACTTTTTGAAACGTCACTTTGCCTTTAAAACATTCTTGCATCATGTTATGGTTCCAATTTTGATGAATTTTTAGATTAATTTATCTATTTTTTTCGCTTTGGTAATTAATGGTGGGATGATTGAATGGAATGGATAACTAGCAAAGGAGTGAAAAGTCATCTATTCTTTAATCAAATTAATTATACAATTAAGAAAAAATGAGTTCAACAAGATATAAACATGGCTATCAAGCTGAAGAATTCCTAATATGTCTAAATTGTGGTAATTTTATACTTCAATTATTTCACTGAAGACAACACAATTAAACTAATTAAGTATTAAGATATTTCTGCAGAATTGCAAATGGTATTGTTTAAGGAAAAGTAGGTATCTGCATTTTTCTCTTCTTCTTTGAGAGAGCGAGAAGCTCTTGTGATTAAAGAGAATGATGAAAAAAATCAGGATCCAAAAGTTTCAAACGTTTTTTTTTCCTTCTTCTTTTGAACTAAATAGATGTAAAAACAGGGTGTCTAGTTTTTTTTTTTCATTTTGGGAGATACCGATGAGATCCTGATTTTTGACTGCTAAATCCTGATCAAATCCTGATTTTTTGCAGAGAAAAATTAAGGGAATGCAATTTCACAAAAATAGCTCCACAAAAAATTCGGTCAGACAGCCGACTTTTCTCAAATCCTGATTTTACATCCAATTTTTCCTCAAATCCTGATGAAATCTGGATTAAATCCTGATAGAATCAAGAATATCCTGATAGAGTCGAGAAAATCCTGGTGCTGGACACCCTGAAAAATATGGCTAATAGATTTTCAATGGCCTGAACATGTACATCAAACCGAACAAAGTACATATTGATATGAACCATTGAAGAAGGTACTTGACCGGAGTGATCAACGAAATTAGTACACATTACTGTCATTTGAAACTCAGGTAAAATAATTGATACATTGTCAAAAATTGTTAATTACTGGCTGAATCCGACTAAATAAAATTTGAAAAATTTAAAAATTTACCATAAAATTATATACATACTATTATTCATTGTTATTTGGTCAAAAACAAATGAAAATTATAAAGAGTCACTGGGAGATAGAGTGAAAAAGAGATGCGAGCCCTTGAAAATCCTTGGTTTCCTTGACGTGCTGGCATATGTCATTTTCGATATTTAGTTTTGGCTGAAATCCTACCACTGAAATGAAAAAAAAGAACACTTAAATCCGAAAAACGAAGTTGAAGTTTTGAAAAGAAAAATCAGCATGCGCTGTGAACTTTCATTAACAATTGTATTTGAACTGAAGTTTTGGATGACCCTCAGAGAGAGGATTTTAGTGAAAAAGTCATGACATTTATTGTTTGAGGAAAAAGTTATTACACAGCTCAAAGCTGTGTTAGCTCTCAAACAAACAAGTGCTATATTAGTTTTTTTCGCATTGCATGTTAGCCCTGGAAAGAGCAGATTTTCTTTATTACACAACTTCAATTAGAAATCATGTAATTTCTAATCTCACTTGTCAGCAAGCTTCGTACTTTTGCTCACCTACCGATCAGAATGGGACAGTTGCCTTCGCCATGGACTTTTATTTTGATGATTTAACTTAATAGATCAACAGAAATCAAAAAGATGTAGGTATCCAACCATCAAGTTCCTACAGCCAATGATAACAGAAATATCGCCGTTCAAAAACCTAGCGTATAACAACGTCTACCCTAGTGATCCATATCACGGTTTCTTCCACCTTAGTTTCATCTGTATTTTAAGTACAGCACCCAGTGTAAATTTGTGAATCACTACTTCATGAATCCAAGGAGGGAAAAACCATGGTACCTATGTAAGTGCTCAGTTTTCTTGAAGGGCGATACCTCAGTTAGTGTTGGACATAGAAAGAAACTAGGCGTTTGACAGATCTTATTATTTTGTGATAATGAATGTCCAATTTGATATCATCGAAACGACATTTCGGGATAAGCCCAATTGACCCATACATAATTAACCTTAGATTTTACAATAAGATTATAATATACCTTCCATATGATCTTCTTTCTTTCTCAGGCGGATGGCGACATTTGAGTTCAGAAAGTGAAATTGGTAAACGTTGTCAGAGTGAGGTACAATTCTACAATTGAGCAAAGTGGAGTAATACTTAATTACGTTCAGGAATGCATTGTGTTTTTGACGAGTCTTGTAAGCTAATGAAGCTCTTTCTGCAACAAAATGCAAAATAAAACATCAATCAGTGCATAAGCATAAAGGTACAAAAGAATGCAACACATAACACATTAAATTGTCATTCTGTGTGAGATTGTCTCTTAAAATGGGGGATATACGTTCGTGCAAAGATTTTTTTAAGTGAAAAAATTTTCTGGATCTTCGATTACTAAATAGCAAAAGTTTGCACAGTTTGAATGTGATCGAACAATTTTTAAAACTTCTAAGACAGTTTCAACGAACTTATCTTTTCATTTGTGCTGTTCTGTAGGAAAACTCTGCATATGCAAGAACTCTACAAAATGCAACTTAGTTCTAAGTTACCAATTGTTTCAGATATGCCTAAAAAACTTACGCCATTTGTGAAATCCTATAGAACAAAGGCACTTAAATGAAAGTGCAAAAAATGACTATGACAAATTAGTTTATGAGAGAAAAAGAAAAAATATCCAAAAAAGTACACTTTTTCTGATCAAGGAAAAATTCAGTAGGTATCAAAAATGACACAAAACTTTATGACTCAAACGAAGTTTAATAAAAACTTCAATGATGTTTTAAAGATTTTATTTGGTGGATTGCTTTTCAGAGGAAACCAGTGTCTCAATTCTAATACAATTACACTGGATAGATGAGCCAAATACAGTGTTTTCTTAATGCTCAATGTAGATGGTCCAAATAAACTTGAAATGTATATTTACATTCTAGGATTCTAAGAGTTTGAAATAAAATATTACCAGATTCTATGGAACAACACGAGTCCAAAAGGATCCCACATTTCTTTTTTAAAAGAGCTGATCTGTTTGTTTCATCTTCGAACTCTTTACGCAGAACTGCTAACTTATGCTCTTTTGTCCGGACATTGAGTTCTTCTTCATTAGAGGAATGATTTGCGATTTCGCACTTAAGTTTCTTAATGGATTGCTGCAAATCTTGTAAATTAACTGGAAAAAATGTTATTATAATTAAAATATTGGAGAAAAATTGGGAGAAACACAGTTTCTACCTAGTTGCATTAGAAGAATCTTGGAGGCTTAATTGCAACTGCATTAGCAATAGTTTTTTAGTGAAATATACGCACAAAATTTGGTAAAAATGGATACACTTGTATTAACCTCAGATTTTCCAAACTCTGGTTCACTCAAACAGATTTTGGAGGAAATTGATTTTTTTTTTTTTTTTTACCTGTTTTTTATATTTGATCTCGGCAGGCAGAACAAACCCACAGTTATGACTCCTTTCTATTCCCCACTAGGTTGGTTTCCTAACAAGTAGTAGTATTTCCCTGCTTGCACACCTGCTGACTTTTGAACCATAGAATGAATAAGAAGTAGGTGTGCCTCCGTCATTAATTATTTACAAATTCGGAGTGTCAGATTGAGCTTGTCGTAGTGACCTCTGCATTATCCAAACCGGCCGGCCGCCACATTATTTCAGATAATCCGTGGTATAGAGTAAGTGTTATTTTAAACTTGCTGCTACTAAAATTGTCAAGCACCAATGGCATTATTTTTTATTAGATTCTTGTATTTAAGGCACACCTTAATTTTTCGTTCCTTAACACTCTTGTTCTCCTTTTTCTTTCGCTCACCCTCTTTCTCGTGTAAATCATGGTTTCCGATAGAGGAATAATGTGAATTCCTTTTCATTCACTTTAAAAACAAAATCATTTCTTGCGAATTAATTAGTTGTCAGGCATTTCAGCAATGAAAAAGATTGTGCAATTCTGATTTTGGTTCCTCTAAGGGAAAATGTTCGAAAGAAAACCATCATTACAGGAGTCAATTCTGAGAGTTGAAAAGCTCAAACGTAATTTGCAAATTTCAATGAAAAGAAATAAGCATTTGAGGGTTTGTGAATCATAAGTGTACCATATGCCTTCTCAAGTTTTATGCCAAGTCTGGAAAAATTTAAACTTCCTGGGAGAAATGTTCCATTTGCATGGAAGAATTTTTAAAATCAGGCTGGGCGGCAACATAGGGCAAGACAGCTGATTTTGATCGCACTACTTACTTAGACTTAAGGAAACTGAAGAGTAACTTCTAAAAATAAATGTAATATCTCAATAAGCACAAGTCCATGCTCTAGCAGCTCAGTCTAACATTTCCTTCAAAATAATTCATGTATAATTTTCCATAAGCAGACATCTGTAAGGAAAATATCCTGCAAATTGCATAGGACCTTTCTTTGAGGAAAAATGTACCGCCTATGAACATTGAATAATCTGAAAAAATCACCATTTTCTTAACATAATTACAAAGGTAAGTCAGGGTAACAGAGATATATATTTACCTAGCTTGGAACTTGTGTCGACACCGCTTTCACATTCAACCATTCTCCGTTCCAGACTGTTTGCTGTGAGACATACATCATGGTAGAATTCATTGAAACGATTCTCAAAAATATCATCTGATGAGTCTGGTGGCGATTGGAAAAAATACTTGAATCCCATCTGTAATTTAACACAAACACAAGCTTAAAACAAAAAGTATGATACTCAGGACTTAAAGACTGTCATTGGAGCAGGAGAACTGTTACGGCTGAGGAGTATTCCGATTTTGATGAGTGCAAAAATGCCCTGTCAAAAGCTGCAACCATGTTATTAACATGTTAAAATTATGTTTGTGTTATTATGTTGTTTAAATAGGAATTAGCAAATTTATATCAACTTGGGCAAACAGACGACAATGAAAGCAGTGTGTTACTGTGTGAGCTCCTTCATGGTAACACCTAGATCTCAACATGGTGCCGCATTGGTAACATGTTGGCATCAATATGGCACTAAGTTTCTGTCACCAACATGGTCAGCTTTGGCAGGATGGACTTAAAACAAATGTTCATTTGTTGCCAACAGTTATTAAAAATTTACTTTCAGTAAGTATGCGCAACTCGCCAGATGATTGGAAGGAAAACTGTGCTGGGATGGGTGTCCCTTTGGGTGATTTTGAAACTCTGTCCACTCTGAGCTTTGCTAATGACCTGCGGTGAGGTTTTCTCTTGCAGCTTGTACCTAAACATTGAATTAAAGTCAGGTAAGTAAATTATTCAGCTACTGAAAAAAAAGTTTTGGAATCCAGGGAGAACTCGGGATATTTAGAAACAAAAAACATGTTCCTAGATAAGTTTCTACTGTTGAAGCAACATGTCAAGATTTTAAGATTTATAGTCAATAAGTTAAAATTACTCACTGTGAAAATAAATTATTCTAGGAGAATTCTTCCACACAAACTAATAAATTAGTTTTAACATCAAGAGTAAGAGCAGTCTCTTTAAGTAAATTAAAAAAGTAATTCCTTAAATTTTAGAGATCCTAAGAAAAAAACTATAAAAACCGTTGGGATTTGAAGTGATAAGAAGTCAACAAAACAATAACAATTTACTAACACACATGCACGCATACGCACATTTACACAAAATATAAGTCGAGCGCGCTCTCTAGCGTGAAAAGGATCAAACACCAGCTGCTGGTAGTTATATAGTTGACCGCAAAGGCAGCACTGTACTTTGTCACAGCAATGATTTGAAAAATACTATCATCAATTTTCATTCAATTTTAACATGCGGCCTAGTAACAGTGTACTACAATACAATCAGGGGCTCTTGTTTTAAACCTTGATATTGTTTTTTATTCCTCCTCAATGGCCTACCTAACCAGGGACCAGTTCTATAGGACCCTGGACTCCCGTAAGAGTCAATGTAAAAATTCGTGAGCAGGTACTAGTGCTGCATTCTCGCGTAGGATCCTCGCAACTCACTGCTGTTATCAGTTGTTGGACTTCATTAAAATCCGTAAGATCGCGTATAACTGCAAAAAATCGAATTTTTCACTGTATTTTTACACGCGGCAAGCCCTTCGTGGTCAAAAGGGGTCGAAAAACGCCAAAAATATACTTATTTTTCAAGAATTCAGCCGCCTTATGTGTTATTTTTCAATCTCCGGCTTAACCTCACTTTTGGAGCGGGCGATGGATGAGTCGAGGTTCGGGGGGAAGGATCCTCTGAGTTGACTAGGATCCTACGCGAGAATGCGCTGCAATCACCCGCTCACAACAGAACGGCGTCCTATAGAACTCGTCCCTGACCTAACGGTGTCCGTATCTTCCCCTCCACTACACAGCTTATCAGTTTTACATGAGCAAGTTCATTAGTGAACAGTGGACGAGCTGTATTAATCATCATCATCAATTTCCATTCTAGCATTGCTACCGCCGCAAGTTCCGCTTTCTGAATTCTGATATTAGTGTTCAGTGAATATCAAATAGTGAATTCTTCGCAATTTCGTGTGATCTTGTGGTTGGACCACCTGTCATCCACATCAGTATAGTGGTGTCTCGCCTACAGGTAAACGTCCTCATATCTTATTTTTTTAGATGAAGTAATAAGTACCAACAGTTTTTTTCTCAACTTTCTGATCACTGATTTGCATGTGGCTCTACAGTTAAGGGTTCCACCACTGCATATTTTGGGTGGTATTGAGGAAATTTTGAAACCTTCATGAGTCGATACCTAGTTCAACTTGTCTGTTCATCTAGTCCCGGGAGCTCAGTACGTACCTGTTATAATAGATTCGCACAGGTTACTTACTATTGCATCAAGTACCACAGGTGTACCCAGGTCATTTTGCTGGGGGGGCCTGGCCTCCGTACCACTGGGGGATATGGAATAACAGAGGGGGGTCTGGGCCGATTTGCTATTAATTTCTGCAGAACAAATATGTTTATTTTGTTATTTTCAGCAAAGAATACTTTCGAATTGTTGTATAGAAGAGATACAGAGATTTCTTTAAATTTTACTTAACTCAGAAAATTTGAGGAAATACTAAGTGGATAAACACTGTGTTTTCATTTAAGGCTCTACATCAAGTGAGATAAGAATCATCCCTGACGAAGGTCTTTTCCGCCCATTCAAAATTTCTGAGGGGGGCAGATGATATTATTTTCTATTCTAGGGTGAGCCAGGCCACCCGGAACCCCCTTTCGCAAGCCCATGGTAGATACCTATCCTGCAAAATGTATTATTTGAGATGACTCAGTAACCAAAGTAACAGCATAGATGGTACGTCTCGAGGCAAAACAATTGGTATTCCATTAATGTGATTAATCATGGCGGTGCAATATATTGCATCGATTATGTCCAAAATCTTGGCAGATTTGGAATTTCTAGCCAAGAAAAGGGGGATAGCCTCTGGGCATGAGCCTAACAAATCATTCCTAACCAAAATATTAGACAACAAATTCAGAGGAATGAAAGCAGAATATTGTTTGGGAGAATACATCGCATTTAATACAGAAATAAGTAGATAGCTGTATTAAATGTGAGGTTTTTTCCAAACAAAATTCTGTGTTCATTTCTCTAATTTTTGCCAATTTTTTGGTTTTGATTCTTTAAGCTCATGCACAGGGGGCCAGGGGCTATCGTCCTTATTTTGGCTAAAAATTCAAAATCTGCCAATATTCTTGACCTAATTGATGCGAGACATTGCATGCCAGTTGGACCTCAATCAGAGAGCTTGACGAATCACCCTAACATGGACCATAGTTCCAGTATTAATAGGTGGAATCGTAATACAAGATTCCCCCCTGTCCCCCCTCCATCCTCAATAATCAGTCCCAGGCAACCATTGTTTGAGACCATCAAACTCAGGTTGCCTGGCCGGAAATCGAACTCAGGACCTCCCTATCATAGAGCTAGTGCTGCAACCACTACACCATAGGAGGCCGACAATAAGATATTTAAGTTTGTAACTGGTTTGCCTCCCTCGCATGTCTGAATTACAACTAAAATGGGCCAATCGGAGCTCTGATAGCCGGCATTCCTGGGCATTTTTTTGGTGTCAGTCTGTTCCTGGTCAGGAATTATCATCAGGTCGATCAACTTTCAAATAATTCTTATCAGCACTGTGATGTTCCTTGAGGCCTCCAAATTTTTTCATTTTGCCCTGCTTCTCCATCAGGCTGAGTTATAAAGTAATACCAACAGGCTCGTAGCCGGGAGGGGGGGTGGGGGCTTGGGGGCTCAAGCTCCACCCCCCCCCCCCCCCGAAATCAAGAAAAGGAGGAAGAGAATGAAGAAAAGAAGAGATAGAAAAGAAACAAAGGCGAGAAAAGAGAAAGTTTGAACTTTCAAAATGCGTTCAAATAGAGAAAAAATTTCTCAAATTTTCCAAATGTGTTGAATGCAATAATTTTAAGGTATTTCAGGCTGAAACAGGGCCGGATTTTTCTACATGTCGCCCATGGGCCGCCTGTATTTTGCCGTCCCCTTCTTATTCGTTTTGAAACATCAATAAAAACCATGAAGTGAACGTGCCGGAAGGGGAGGGGTGCAGAGGACGCATTTACTTGTGTTGAACACATTTTTGCGAAAGCCCTGTCAAAACTACCAGCAAAAAGTTCACAAAACTTTGCGCGACAGTTAAGTTCCGTAAACCTATCTCTGTGTTGACAAGGCCTTCCATTCATAGGAAATGAACGAAAAAATTATGAAAGAACAAACAAAAATGTGGTTTAATAATATTAATGTCCGCCGCCACGCCGCGTTGACCGCACTGTGTTTGACGCAATGCGTGAAGTATTCGTGCAGTCTTGTATAGGTGCTATGCGTTTCGTGCTGACCGCATTGTGTTAGACGCAATGCTTGAAGTATTCATGCAGTCTTGTAGGCGCGAACATGTGTTACATGCCGACCGCCGCACCGAGGGCTTCTCCTTTACATCTCAAGTCCTCGTGGTCATCATGCCTCTCTGCACAGGCCAAATCGTGTGTTGGGTTTCTCTCTTAACTTGACTAATTAAAGGTGCAGTCTCTCCTATCACCGAAAAACGACAAAATTAGCAATTACTATACTCTCACGTAAAAGAGATTTTGTCGCCTTTTTTCGTTGATAATTTTTTTTCTGAATCCGATTTTTTTCATATATATATATGAGTCGCTTTTATAGCGCTCTTTGGCGCTGTGCGACGCCTAATCGCCACAAAGCTCGGTCTTCCCACAGGTCATCAGGGAGTTGACAATCTCTTATCTCATTTAACACCCCCTGTCGCCAACCTCTCACTGGGCGTCCCCTACGTCTCCTCCCAGGAGGAACCCAATCAAGCATCTTTTTTGGCAGCCTCTCTTCCGTCATCCTATTGACATGACCATACCAAACAAGTTGTTTGGTCATGACGTCGAACACGATGTCATTTTCGACTTCCATTATCTGACGCACTCTATCATTACGGACCCGATCTCTCCTAGAAATTCCTGCTGACCTTCTCCAGAAATCCATCTCCGTTGCTCTTAGCATATCCTGTGTCCGTTTCTTCAGCTGCCAAACTTCACATCCGTATGTTAATATACTTTTGACTACAGCGTTGTATATCCTCCTCTTGTTATCTTTGGAAATCCGCTGATCCCAGAGGATTCCATTTAACATCGCTATAGCCTTCCTTGCTAAGGTGTTCCTTTCCCTGATAGCTTGATCCGTCCTTCCATCCTGGGTCAACCGCACTCCCAAGTACTTAAAGTGCTCGCAGCCTTTGATCTGCTGCCCATCCTCCAACTCAATGCTTTGCTGATCACCGCCAAAAGTCATCTTCTCAGATTTGGATATGCTGACTTCCAGACCCCACTTCCGATACTCTTCTACTAGCTTGCGCATCATGTATTCCGCGTCATCTTGATCTTGAGCAACCACCACCTGGTCATCAGCAAAGCACAGAGTAAACAGAGTTTCGAGATCACCCAAGGGGACACCCATACCAGAGCATTTCTTTTTCCATTCTTTTAGCACGCACTCGAGATAAATTTTAAATAATGTTGGCGACAAACAACATCCCTGTTTTAAACCCTTAGTCACATAAAATCCCGCTGACAACCCCCCATGGCACTTAACTTTGGTAAAACTCCCTTTATAAAATCGCTTGACAGCGTCAATCAACCCCCCGTTAAAATTCGATTTTTCCAAGGCCTCCCAAAGTTTCACCAACGGCACGCTGTCATACGCCTTCTGGAGATCCACAAAAATTAAATGCAGTTCCTGAGCTACGGCCATTTTCTTCTCAATGACCTGGACAATAACAAAGAGGTGATCTATCGTAGACCTGCCAGCTCTAAAACCAGCCTGCTCCTCTGCTTCGTGATCCTGCCATTCGTCCTCGATCTTCGCTTTCAGTATCTTCCCGTACACTTTGCTTATTGTCCCGGTCACTGAGAGCCCCCGGTAGTTGTTACAGTCGTCCTTCCTTCCCTTCTTTTTGTAGATGGCCTTGATCCAAGACTCCTTCCACTCCCTTGGTACCTCGTCACCCCTGATGCATTGTTGCATCAGTTTTCTGAGGCACTCAAAGAGCTTGGCAGTCCCGTACTTGACCAACTCGACAGGAATCCCACCAGGACCCGGTGCTTTGTCATTAATTAGCTCTTTAACCGCTTTAATTATGTCACAAGTGTGGATCTCCAAGTTGTTCATTCTTCCGTTGTCCGTGCTGTTGTCGCGAAACTCTGGGCGCCTTTCCGTCAAAAGATCTTTAAAATGATCCTCCAGTTTTTTAAGTGATATCGGAGAAACGATGTCGCGCTTCATGTCTCTACGTAAACCTTTAATTAACTTCCAGCTCTCAGCACTTTTTCTCCCCCCTAGGTAGGTGTTAATTCTAGAACAGTTGCTTTCCCAAGCTTCATTCTTCTTCCGTGTTATGAGGCTCCTAACTTTAGACTGAGCTTTCCTGTAAGCAACTTTATCTTCAGTCTTTTTAGACGACAGAAATATAAGGTGTTTTTGCCTCTTAAGATTTATCTCGTCTTCAATTTCTTCATCCCACCAGTAAGGATGCTGGTATTTATTACTGGTTTTGTGAACACCTAGGGCTTCTTTCGCTGCAGAGTGGATACAATCTTTGATGAACTGATATTGCTCTTCCGTGGTACCCGAGAGTCCATCCCCCAGCTTCTCATCTAAGCGTTTCCGATACAGAGCCTTGACACTAGGGTGCTCCAAACTTTCGATGTTATACCATACTTCATGATTTTGCGTTCCCTGACTCTGCTTTTGCTCAGGCATTGGCTCTTTATCTTTAATCCCTTTAACGGGAAACGCTATATCTGCTCGGAGGAAATGATGATCACTGCCGCAAGAGAGTCCCCTGCACACTCTAACTTGCTGCAATTTCAACTTAGTAGTGTGCTTTACAATTACATAATCGATGATGGATTTCAATCCTCGCGTTGGCTGGACCCAGGTATACTTATGGATGTCTTTGTGTTGAAAAAAGCCATTCAAAATTTTCATCTCAGTTTGAGAACAAATTGAGATGAGCCGATCACCGTTATCATTAACAGCATCCTCCCCAAACGGTCCAACAACTTTACAGTTTACTCGTCGTCCCGTTCTGCTGTTCAAATCACCCATAAGAATGGCTTCCCTGCCAGCACCAACGTTCAGTATTTCATCATTCAGATCTTCGAAGAATTGGTCCTTACATGCGACAGTGGCATCATCATTTACACCGTATACTCCGAGCAGCGTGATCTTATGTCCGTACAGGTTAAGGTTCATTTTGATGATGCGCTGGTTGACGGCCTCCCAAGTGCCCACGAACTTACGTAGGCTTCTCCGCAAAAGTATTGCTACTCCTTGCTGAGCACGCTGATCTTTGGCTACGCCGCTGTAGAATAGATCATAGTCACCGTAATTCTCTGACCCGTGCCCTTTTTTCTTGGTCTCAGTAAGAACAGCGACATCCACTCCAAGTTTCTGAATCTCCGATATCACTTCCGGTAACTTACTTGAAATGCCTTGGACATTCCACGTCCCAAATACCATTGTCCGTTTTCTCAATTTTTGTCGACGTGTCCGTTTAGTTCTAGTGGTACCGAGGCTTGTATTGTTAGGTCGTTTAACAGTAAAACTTTTTACAAGTACCGGGGAGTTAGCCCGATGACTCAACCCCCAACCTGGAGGACCAGGGTTTGATTTCGGAGTTGCCTCTCCTAGACAGGTTGCTTTCACTTCAGCTCAGAGCCCTGTCTGCCCTTCTAGCAGGTGGTTCATACGCCCAGAGGCCGGTGACCATCTCCACTGCCCCCTTTGAGGCAGGGGCTACCAGCTGGGGTCCGCAGGATTGCTAAACCTGTGACAACAGTCCCCCATACGGCCCGATTTTTTTTTTTTTTTTTTTTTTTTTTTTTTTTTTTTTCATACCTGCATTTAAAAAAATTGCAAAATTCGCCGCCATAGGCCGCGGCCTATGTGGCCACCCTCTTAATCCGGCCCTGGGCTGAAAGTTATGAAAGGAACTTAATTTTTCCGCAGAAGTGCGGATGAAAAATCTGCGTCACGAAAGCCTCAAAATGCGTGCAAATGTATTTAAAACTGAAAAATTTGCTGGGGAAGGCTCTCCGGACCCCCCTCTGAGCTGGGAGGTATTCCATACCCCCCAAACTCCCCCATTAGTCGGGGAGGGGGGGGGATGAACCTCGTTCACTCGACCAAGCCCCCCTCGAAACAACATTCTGGCTCCGTGCCTGAATACCAAACTTATTAAAATTTAAAATTGTCTCCCATAGCTGGAGATGAAATATTTCATCTCGCCGAAAGTAGAGGATGCACCGCAGCATATAAATTCTCCAGAAAGGTGTTGGACACAATTTCGGTCAACTTTCAGAATGCAACAGAAGCTCTAACACAATCACGCAGCACGCACTTACCCTATAAAAATCGAATGTAAAATGGGGCTGTTGTCCAATTTGGCTTTTTAGTGTATTCCCCGAAGAAAATACACCATTGCATTCTCCCATGATGTCGGACCCAGACCTGAGACCTTGTTTTAAAATTAATATTTGGGATGTATAATTATGTTACACCCGGTGGAAGAATTGCTCAATTTGGAGACTAGGCAGGCGCAGGCCGGTCAAAGATTTGAAAACTAGCTAACAGGCCGATCGTCAACTGCAAATGCAATTCATATTCATACGCTAATCGACGAATGTTCACCACTGGCGGGCTCCTGACGAATTATTCGCGAGATTCGCGAAACTTAAAGTGACGGAACAATTTGTAGTTTACGTAAATTAATTTTACTTACTAATCATTTTTCTTAAAAGTTTTTATCACAAATTCACGAGTTCTGTAAAATTTTCTTATATTTTCAGTATCTTGGATGTGCGGGTCGCATATCTAAAAATTGATGGAGTTTCCACTTTACAAAGACCAGACTGACAGCGAGTTGATCGTAGCGCCTATTCGTGGCAACTATTCGTGTTCCAGGGATGTACGTGTTGCATTCTCAAAAATTGAAGGCACTTTCGCTTCCCTCACCTCTTGCATGGGACGACTGCGACTCGTCAATTGTAGCACTTTAATAACATCTGATTTAGTTAAATAGTTACACATATTTTCTCCCGCCGAATTTAGCTAGAATCGTTCGCAAAGCGTATTAGTTTTCTTTACCTTCGTTCTTTTCTTTTACATTTTTTTTTTTCCAAATTAAATTTTAAGCATTTCTAACTTTTATGCTTAATTGGATTAGAACGGAACCAAAGCAATTAAATTTTAAAACAAATTGCAAAGAAAGTAAGAGTACCCATTTTATTTATTTATATCGTCAAATCAATGAAACAACCTCCTTCATCGCAGTGTTTCAAAATATTCATTCTCATTTAATTTTTCGAAAGAAAACTACCTATACCTCTTTACTATACTTCTTCTGATATTTTTAAAGACTACTTTGAGGTTGTTGAAAAAAAGTTATGGACATTTGCTCCAAGGAGGATATTTGCATGCAACTGCCGAAGTCGGGGTGTATGTTTTCCCTTGGTTCACCATCACCATCGATGTACTACATTTCATAGGTGTATCAATGCGATGCCGAATTTTTAGACACCGAATTATTTCATCAACAAAATTATGCGCATGCATAGCATTATTCCCTTATCATATTGTCACTACACATGACGACATCATACTACTACTTGTTTTCTCGCTCAGGGCATGTATTTACATAATTAAACACGGCGAGCTGTCAATCCTACTCCGTGACGTAAGACGAAAAACTCGCAGGCAAAGAATCTAACTTCACTATTGGTCGTCAGTTTTTCTTTTTTTTCTCTCTCTTTCTATTGCGCTCATGCATAGCTTTTATGCTTTTTTTACGTCACCTACTTTCGCTTTAGATATAGGCTGCTGCACACATCTGAGAAACATAGATTTGTCAGACCTATTTGAACCTATCGATATAGTTATAGCACCAAATCGCACTATCTTTGACAGCGGTGCTCCAGATTTCCTGTCGCAATTTAATTTTTTGCAAGATAACGCACATGCAGTCGTTTTCGGACAAAAATGTTCCGGAAACAGAATCGAACTAAGTAAATTTGGGGAGTGGGTCAAATATTTCCTAAGCCTCGGAGTTCGTGTCGAAAGAGCAGTCAGATAGTTCAGTAAAGTAAGCAAGTAAGTAAGTAAGTGAGTGAGTACGTAAGTGAGCAAGTACATTTGCGCTGATTAAAGAAAATCCACTCAAATATGACAAAACAAACCAGATTGATTGAAGTACCAAAGATAGGTGCTTTGGATCACCAATCTATGTTTTGTTTCGTCATGTTCAAGCGACTTTTCTCAAATATGGACAGAATTACTTTACCAGCAGCTGGCTGATTTTGTACACGATCTCCGAGGTTTAAGTTAGCATGATTTTTTTTTTGTGCTCAAACGAATTTTCTTTGAAAAAAATGATGGAGGAGTGTAAGTTTTGATATACCGCAATCATGACCCGTGTTTTCGCAATTTCATCGTTGGTTTACTTTGATCTCCGTCATTTGTATTGCAAAACTCTGCCCTATCATATAATTTGCGCCCTTACCTTCGTTTGTTTAGGATACCTTTTACCAAAATGATATATCAATATTCAGGAATGAAGCTGATGAGAAAGTCAATGCAGAAACCAAGTATCGCAAAGCGAATTTTTATATTTTAAAAGTAAAATCGGAAGGCATATGCGAACCTAGTTATTTGCGACGGTTGGTCACCGCGGTGTAAATGTTTTGAAAATAGGTATTTTCATCGGCGGATCCATAGCAAATTGACAACAATATCTTTCCTCCATTTGAATTTATGGAAATGTATCGATTCTTGGAGGTGGAGGGGCCAGGTGCTTTGACAAGAATCGATTATTTAGCATAGGTTTAAATGGAGAAAATCCGGTGTTGCCAAATTGCTGGATACGCCTCTGTATATTTGTTAATGTTTTCCCCCTCTCTTTCTCCTTCCCTCCCCACGCTGTCCTCATGCGCGTGCAATTAGCAAGAAACGCTTTAATGATAGCCATATTTTTCGTCTTAACCAGGTTTTTTTTCACGCGATATTTCTCTTTTTTCGTTTTACTGTGACATCAAATGATTTTGGTCGTTTTCCTCCGTAGAAAAGTCGCTTTATTCCAAACTCCCCCCCCCCTTTTTCCCCTTTAGTAATGATCGTTTTTGCGCTTAAAATTAAAATTGGTCATACAAGTGTTTTCATTTTCACATTTCGGTACTCATGCGTAGCTGATTAAAGACCTCGAAAGACCATCTCCATAGTTCTATTTAAAGAACGTCATTTAAATAATTGCGTGCTACGTTCCCCAAAACTCTTAACATAGCTGCAGGTTCGCTCAGTTCCCCGATGAGATATATAATTTTATAATGTTAATTTAAGTAATCAAGTTGTAATGCATCTCTAACAGTTGTGTGGTTCTGAATGTGACCCTACCCTGTGCCAAGCTCGAGATAAATAGCAGACGATAACCTCGCTAACCCCGTAACTGACCCCTGTATCCAACCCTCCAAAAAGTTGAATACATCAATTCTGTCCATAGGAGGAAGGAGGTTGATTCTAATGCTATCATTTTTACCCTATGAGAAAAAGTCCGTTTCCAAGATGATCCCCACAACGCTGTAGTAATCTGCTTATTGTAGCTCATCTGGGAAAAGGACTTGGTCCCTTTCCAGATAACTCGTTCACTTATGCTGGCAGAGTAGTTGATAGACATAAAGAGTCCACGTTATTTTATCATTCTGCAGTAACAATTACCTTCTATCACCCCACACTGCGCTGTGTAGATCTATTTTTGTCGGATCCCGGCCTTTTAGACTGGGAAATGGGGATGCCCTCTTTTATAAAATTGTTGGTTCTTCTCCCCGTAAGAGCAACTGTTGCTACTTATGTATTTTTTTTCTGGCGTTCTACAAATATCATTATTTAATGGAATTTTGTCCTACCTATATTTTGTATCCACCCGAACGCAAGCGGCTACTTATTTGTGTTGAGAGCAAAGTACGCAAGGAGCTGACTAAAGTTACGATCAACTTTCGGTTTTCGTTCGCTTTCTTCTTTCCTTAACTAAAAAAAATTCAACGACTATTTTTTATTTCTAGCGAAAGCATATATGTCAATCAGACTGCGAAAACACGGATTTGCAACGTTACTTCTGCCGTGCTTAGGAAAAACGTCGTATGAACCTGCAGGTGTTGCCAAATTCCCTTGGATAAGATACGACTTTATAGGGGAATTTTTGAAGATTCTCCCTCCAATTTTTCAGAGAATTTTATTCGTAACTAGATCTAAACTATCCAAAAATCTCAAGAGAAAATATTCACAACTCTCCTCAAAAATGAGCATTTTTGAGGAGGAAATCGGGCAACTCTCGAATGTTCAAACGGCGTTCTTCCCTGGCACGGCAAACTTCTTGTAGCTTTCCATCTATTGTTGCAGGGAAAAATTTCGATGATTGCTTAAATGTTTTTATTTTTCCCGCCTGCTTAATATCACCCACAGGTATTAATTATTTTTCCTACTCAATTCCCCAAAGAATTATAGAACTATATTACGTCAAAGGTAGGTTAGGTTAGGTTGATTAAGCTTCTTTTGAAAAAATAAAATGCAAATTAGGGAATTTTAAAACGTTATAATTGAAATTAGTATGTTTCCTTGTTCATTGACGAAACTAGAAAAACAAAAACTTGATGGTTGTGGCTGATGTTTCTATGTCAGTCACAAAATGAATTTCCTGTCGAATGTATCCAAGGAGGGAAACCGGTCTCGGTAACGTTTCTGCCCTGTTTACCGCTGGGGTGCAGCAACTTCTCGACCATGCGACCGGCCGGTTGCGAGCGGTATCGCGCGCGAAAATGGGAAGGCCGTAAAAACGGGTTTCGAGAGCGGGAAGGCCGCGAAAAGAGGTTTTAAAAAATGGACCGGCGTCGTTGCGCCAGCGTGAACGTAGCATGTTTTTCACAAAATCTCGGCAGTTCGATATTGAACATAAAAAAAACAGATCCACTACTTTTAAAATGTTTGGGGGAAATCGATTTTAATGATGGTAAGGCCGGTACGCAAAATGGGATCTGCTGTACTATGTTCTCTAAGTTTCTTAATTTTTTTTTTTTTTTTTTTACAAAAATTTTAAGTACAATCACGAGTAGCTTATACGTTTTCGTCGCAGTCCATTGACGGAAACTATAGTATCGAAGTATTGCATAGGTACTTAGTTCGTCCCTGCTTACCTGATATGCGGGCGAAGCACTAGGTGTAGCTGGAGCAATTTTCGGGGGTAATGGCATAGCGCTTTTTTTTCAAGCAGGGATTTGAGTTCTCCAGAAAAAAGATTTTCGGGAGTCTCTCCCAGAAAATTTTTGAAAATTGACCTCCCTGCGATGAATACTGCGGCTGTTCTCAAGCACAATCAAGCTGTAATATGTGAACTTACGGTTTAACTCTACCAATAATTCTCAAAAAATATATCAACCTTGTCCCTGCTTCCTATCGCATTGTGTAATCAGACGAAGAAATGCACCAGTTCTGCGGGTATTTTTACTCTACAGTTGTATAGGTTTTTGGGTGGGGGGAGGGGGGCAATCACCCTTGAACACTTATACCTAGGTACTTACCTTTGCTTTATCTTTACCACAGTATATGCTGTGTAGCGAAGGGTTGAAAGAAATGGCCCATGACGACCCCCCCCCCCCCCCCCNACTAAAAAAGGTATCTAGAAAGCACAATAATCGATTAGAATCCACGCAAAATAATTTTACGCACACTTAAAAAAAAAATCTCGGTGTATTTACTAAGAAAAAAGTAAAATTACCAAGAATTCAGGGTTCTATTTGATCCCTGTTTTTTCTTGGTAAAATTACCATTTATGGAACTGGTAATTTTACCGAGAAATCTCAATAAAATTTTTGAACTTTCTCGGTAATTTTACCGGATCTTGGTAAAAACGCCAATATTTTTTATCGACTGTGGTAGAATTACCGAGATAAAATGGCAAAGTTACCGGGAATTGATTACCGATAGAAGTGGTGTTCTTACCTGAAAAAAACAGTAAAAATACCTGTTTTTAGGTAAGCTTACCAGTCTGTCTTGGTAAAATTACCAATAATTGGTAAAAAAGTGAGATGGTGAAGGTACCAACGGACCTTGGTAAAAACGCCGAGAATTTTTTTCAGTGCATTTTTAAACTGCGACAGAAGATCCGCCATCTTGCTTCTTGCATTTACCTGTACTGTACATGTTCACAAGAGACGACAGACGTTCTTCTGTCGCAGTCTAGAACTGCGTAAACTTATTTGGCGAGGACTCTATGAAAACCGAAAAGTTCATCCGCGCCCACTAAGGATCTCTCTATTTCCAGAACTTGGTCCGTAAAATTTGTCCGTCTTCCTCTCGGTTGTGTTGAAAGAACAAGGTCTCCCATTAGATGAATATCAACTCGACCTAATCAAATTTTAATGGTAATCGCAAATTGGTCTCACGATCACGAGTATTCAGGATAGGGACGTTTGTACTTGAAACGAGTGATATTAGCAAAAGCCGAGCTCCAGCGTCCAGCCATTAGCATTTATAATTTTATCCGACGTTCGTGGAGTTGCAGACTCACCTTCAACCGCTGCTAGTCCAAAAACCGGATTTTTTTTCAGTTTTGGATTCTAACTCACCCTGCTGCAATTATTTATAACAATGGACCCCAAGATAGGACAATAATTGGATCGCATTTAGCAAAAAGGAACCAGCGCGATTGCAGTGTTGTTAAAATGTCGCTCCTTCATATTTATCTGAAAAATGTCCCAGAATAGCGAATACATTTTGCTTCCCACCGTAAACGTGTTAATTTTAAACAAAAATAATCGTGTAAATTTTAATACTGTATCTGTATGAAGTATTTATGAGAGAAAAGAAGAACTTGCACGATTTTGGGAACACTGTAATCGCGCTGGCTCCTTTTTGCTAAATGCAACACTGGAAAAGAAACACATTGGATCTAGAGTCCAGACTCTTGAAAACATCGACAAGAAAAAGGACTCTTGATTCAATCAGATTCAAGCTTAAAGCAAAAGGAAATCCGCTCAAAGAAAGAGGCTTGGTTCTTGAACTAAACTTAAATCTGATTGAATCAAGAGCATTTTTTCTTGTCGATGTTTTTAAGAGTCTGGACTCTAGATCCAATGTGTTTTTTTTTCCAGTGAATCCAATTGGACTGCATTTTGCAATTTGGACCTATAAATTCTGGCTCGTCTAAGAAAACACTTATGTGCATAGGAAAACTAATGACACATACGTTGTTTTTAAACCGGGCTAGAATTTATAGGTCCAAATTGCAAAATGCAGTCCAATTAGGCCTCTTAAGCACATGGACGGTGTAAGTCCGCAACCACGTATCTCGGTTTGCAACGTTGCAGACTTCCTGCCATACTTTATTTTTTAATTGAAAAACTAATCAACAGTAATTCTTAAAAACCGCCTTGATTTTTCTGCCCTGTGCGAAGAAAATTTTACGAAAACTTATCGGAATAATGTCGATTTGTTCTCCTGTTAAGAATGAAAATGGGAGTGGAGATTTTCCAACACCGCAAACTAGATACATGGTTGCGGACCTACACCGTCGACATGTCTTCTTATCAAGATGTCATGCAGAACCGGTTGAATATAGGCATCAAAATCTTTCAAAATTGATGCATAGTAAGACTGTAAAACGATGATGAAACAGCAGTAATGCGTCTCTCGGTTTTGCGGCGTTGGAGACCTCCTGGCATGCCTACTTTATTTTCTACATTGAACACAGGGTGTCTAGCATCATGATTTTCCCGGCTCTATCAGGATTTGAGGTCAATCAGGATTTAATCCCGATGTCATCAGGATTTGAGGGAAAATCGGTCGTAAAATCAGGATTTGAGAAAAGTCGGCCGTCCGATCGGATTGTTTTTTCGAGCTTTTTTTGTGAAGTTACATTCGCCTTGCGTGAAGTCAGGATTTGAAAAAATTATGAAATCAGGATTTAGCAGTCAAAAATCAGGATTCCCCAAAATGATAAAAAAAGACACCCTGGAAAACTACTGAACGTCATTTTTAAAAAAATTTTAGTGATTTTTCTTCTCTTTATGAAGAATATTGTGTGAAAACTTCAAACCATGCTGTAAGTTCGGTCTATCTTTAAGAAATACAATAGTCGAGGAGATTTTGAAACACTGCAACCCGAGATACGTATTTCTGCAGTTTCACCGTCGATAACGTTTGTAGCTTATCCAGTGGCGTGGCGTGAATTACGATGTATCGATTGTTCTGCCATTTAAACCTATGATAAAGAATCCATAGGTTCCATAGGTTTCCATAGGTTTAAATGGCATAACAATCGATATATCGCAAAGCACGCCACGCCACTGAGGTTACCTAATGAACAGTAGATTCAAACTTTCCATTCGCGAAAAACCCACCATCAACATGGAGAAAATAGAATCATCGCATAGTGTTCTTAGCAGATCCCTGGTGTAACTTGCCTTTTTAGTAGTAGTTACCATGTTACGTATTAGGTATTACTTAACTACCTTCACGGAAATCATTATTTCAGTCTCGATAACGAATGCAGCACCGATAAATATTTTTAATACAGAAGTTACCTTGTAACTACGACCAGAGGAGTAGGTGGGGCCTAGAATCCACTAACAATAAGGTTGAGCATTATACTGCCGTGCAACGCAAAAACGCCGTTTACGCCATTTTACATAGTTTGGAAATTATGTATCAAAGCAGAAAAACTTGTGTATCTTGCATGACCGGATTTACCTACTTGCCGCCCTTGGGCCGCCTGTATTTTGCCGCCCTCGTCTCATTCATTTTGAAACATCAATAAAAACCATCAAGTGAAAGTGCCGGAGGGAGAAGGGTGCATAAGACGCGTTCACTCGTGTTGGACACATTATTTGCGTAAGCCCTGTCAACACTACTAGCAAAAGTTCACGGAACTTCGCGCGAAAGTTCAGTTCCGTAAACCTATCTCTGTGTGGACAAGGCCTTTCATTTGTAAGAAATGAACTAATAAATTAAGAAAGAACAAAAATAAATGTGGTTTAATAATTTTAACTTCCGCCGCCGCGCCGTGCCGCGCTGACTGCACTGTGTTTGGCGCAATGCGTGAAGTATTCATGTAGTCTTGCAGGCACTGTGCGTTTCACGCCGCGCCGACCGCTGTTGACCGTACTGTGCTTGACGCAATGCGTGAAGTATTCATGCAGTCTCGTAGGCGCTAATATGTGTTACATGCCGACCGCCGCGCCGAGGGCTTCTTCTTTTCATCTCAAATCCTCGTCATCATTTCTCTCTGCGCCGCGCCGCTCCAGGCCAAATTACGTGTTTGGTTTCTCTCTTAACTCAACTAATTAAAGGTGCGCAGTCTTTTGTATCACCGAAATACGACAAAATTAGAAATTAATGGACTCTCAGGAAATGAGAGATTTTGTCACCTTTTCATGTTTGTAATTTTATTCTGAAACCGATTTTTTGTACCTGCGTTTAAAAAATTGCAAAATTTGCCGCCCCCCAATTTTGCCGCCATGAACCGCGGCTCATGTAGCCGACCCCTTAATCCGGCCATGGTACCTGAGCAAAGTTTTTATAGAATTCTTTCGCAAAGACTATCAAGAACTTAACCTAAAAATTTGATGTGCATGGGTAAAACAGTATTTATTTTATTAAGTGCTCAGTTCCAAAAAAACGAGGGAAAATCTTGATGGATTTACGGCGTTCTTGCTTAGCACGGCAGTATAAGAACAACGATTCCCCTTCCTCGTGGCTTTTTTCAATGGGAGATTTGACCTACGTTGAGGCAGGTCAACTTAGCCACTGGTAACAACCTTCGTCTCGCAAATAGCTGGAGCTTGGTTGCAATACATTCTCTTTTTCCTTGGATATGAAGGCACCTCTAATCTAGTCGGAAAAAATGTGACAGGCACGCAGGAAAATTATTTCATCGTGAAATAAGTAAACCGAAATTACTCGGTTTAGTGCTTGCTTTGACTCGAGTAAACTTCGGGTTTTTTGTGAGTCGGTAGCACGTACGTGAATTGACGTACACAAAAAACACTATCTTTCTCACTTTTAAGTTGAATTTTGAAAGTTTCCAGGTATGTTTCATATTTTTCGTAAAATGTTGATAAGTATCAGGCGTTGGGCACAGAAAAGGCATTAGGTATTCTTGGTTCAGGTGTCTCAGATCTCCACTGCTAATTTATATTATAAGAAGGAAACCAATTTCTGAAAAGCGCTTTTACCATTGTAATAGTTCAACTTTTCACTCCGTCATAATTATTGATGAAACGTCAGCAGACATGCTGAGACACCGCAACCAAGAAATGCCCTTTTGATAAAAAATGATTTTGAAATGGTCTCATTTTTCATACCCATACACAGTAAATCTATTCCATTTTTCTTTTATTTTAATTCGTTCTTCGTGTGTTACAGGTGTCAGTATCCTCAGGAAGTTTGTAGAGACGCATTCACCTCAAGATGTCTTTAGACGAAGTAAGTATATGATCTTTGTGTAATAATGTGCCCTTTTCGACGTCTCAGGTACTTTTTTGCCTGTGAAGTTGTATTTTGGATCATCAATAATCGGGCGAAAATTTCAAATAGGGGACATTTCAGGGTGAAGAAAATCGAAAAATCAAATTCATTATTTCCCCTTGAAGTTGTGTTCTCTCAATTCTCGACGATCTCTGGGATCTAAAACGCACGTGCTCCCGATCCCGATTTTTTCAATCTTTTTTTTACAGTTTTCCCTGATTTTTCAGGAATATGTGACGTCGGTCGTGAGTTTGGCACTATTCAAAGGGTAAACGTTTTTCTAAAACCATGAATATTCGGCAGTTTTTTTATGTCGCTTTTCAGAAAAAAGTGTTTTCTTCATATTCAGGCCAGAAAAATAGGAGTAAACCAGAAAACGAGGGACAAGAATGTCCCCTTATTCAACTTTTCGCCCAATCATAGCAGTTTGCTAAAATAGTTCCTCAAGCCTGCAAGCCTAGGAAACTGTTTCGGCTCTCCGCTAAATGACTCGTAAAACTGGGGACGTTGAAATGTGGATGGAAGATTTAGATTTCAAGTCTTAGCAAAGTATAGAACGCAAATCAACGTGCGAAGATGACGACCATTTCGACGCGGAGGATCAGCTTTTGCCTAACTGTTCAAATGAAGGCTAATCAAGCCTTGTTCACTTGCAACTCCGGCATTACGTGTTGGTTCGTTCGCCTTAATTTCGACCTTCAGGCAACAATTCTTACGCTGCGTGTAAACTGTACCATATCGACGACGGAGAACTGTAAGGATACGGATTTCTGCTCCGTTAGTTTTTTTCCGAAATCTTATCTTACATTTTTCCACGAATTTTTCGGGGAATATCCTAGGGGAGCTGGGAGCCGCTTAACACGTTGTGATGGCTTTAGCATCGGGCGTTCCACTGATTTTCTTTAAGTCTTTGAATGAGTTTCAAAAACCAAGCAAAATCCGCCTAACTACACCCTAAAATTGCGTAATAACTTCTCCTGTCTTATTTTTTTTAACAGAAAACGTAGCAAGATTCTAACTGGAAATTTTGTAAGCATATTTCCTTCAAGTCCAGGAGAAAATTCACAGAATTTTTTTATGTATAGGTATTACTAGCCGTTCTGGACGCGCTTAGCGCGTCCGTCACGGCTAGCCTAGGGGCTGCGCCCCCTGGACCCCCGATCACTCGCTACGCGAGTGACATTCGGCTCACTCCGCGAGCCATTTTTCTCAGTGATTGGACATTTGCTCACTAAGATGTATACAATTTGGAGACTCTGGAGGCAAAAATGATTTCGTCACAGAATCTTGTTGCCGGAGCGTGTCATCATTTGCACATGAATAGATGTGTGGAGATGAAGCGATGATGGGGATCGATTATTTCTTCAAAAGCGCATTTGACTGGGACGTCATCCCTTCGGGTGGCGGAAAAAGACAATCTATGGATCTCCTTCCGCGATTTGACTTGCTGAAGTAGCTAAAGTTCATCTTTACCTTTTAAGAAGATTAGCGGTGGCGTAGGTGTCTAAAAACTGCTCAACGGTAGTATATTTCGAGTTCCGAATCGCAATGAGCCCACTCGTGTTTTTTTCTTCTTATACTTTCATCGCACATAAATTTCTCTGATGTTTTTGTTTTATTCTCTCTGATTGCATATTAGTAATCATATCCTCATTTTATTTCCTTTTCCTGTCCTTTTTCCCTTCCTGTATAGCATCTGTGTCCATTTACAATTATTATTTTAAAATAGCTTTCCCCTAGTATACAATTAATGCTTCAAACGGAATCAATTGTTTTAATGACATTTCCGGCTAAATCATGGGTTTTCCCAGGAAGGCAGCCTCTCGTCCCTCCCGGACTCTATTGTTGCCAGATAAGTTGCTTTTTTAGCACTTTTCCCAATTCAAATCCATGCAAAATATTCACATTTATCGCACAATCTGGCAACCTCTCGAGTGAAATAGAAAAAGGCAGAATCGCTGAAAGTCTGAATCCTTCGAAGTTTATATTAATGATGTTGTTCAGTTTTCTGTTCCAAAACACAACATCATGAGAAAATTACGCAACATGAAATGCAGTTAAGCCGATTTCAGGCGAATCCGTCCCGTAGCCGTAAGAGCTAGACTAATCATGAAAAAGTATTGAGTTGTCCTTGAGTTGTTATCGAGGATAGAGAAAATTGCACTTCAGTTGACCCATTGAGGTTATCTCCACTTTTTCAAGACTATGGGTCACCTATTTTTTTCCTGGCCTTTTCTATTGATAGCTTGACTTGTTATTAATAATTTAAATTTCCAAGCAATACTAATACAGAATCAGATTATTTCTTGAATTCGGAAAAAAAAAAACAATTTTATTACAATCTATGAATTGTACGAACAGCAAAGGGAGTTAGGGAGAAGGTATTTTTGCTGCTTTTTGACTTGAAAATAGGTTCTTCCGACAAATTAGAGATCCCTGTCTTTGGTTTAAAGTAGGTAATTTAGGAGGAACTTAAAAGAAAACTTGCTAAGTAGGTTTTTTACTCACACTACCTATGGTGGAAAAAATTTTTGAACATCATGGACTCCTCCAACTACGTTTCCGATATTTCGGGCTCCCAAATATTATTGCTCGAGTCATATCTGTAGGTGGCTCGACCAAGGTGTCTGCTGGTCCGAAAAGTCCGGAAATAGTGCTGATTTTTTGAGGGCGGTCCGGAAGTTCTGAAAATGTATGGGAATTCCCCACGAGGGTCCGAAAGTTTTTGCCTCATGCCACGAGTGTTTTTAAGACAGCCTGGAAAATATGCAATCAGTTGCGCAATGATTCTTCGTTATTTTCCCGCTGTATCAAAATTTTAAAGCCAGTTGATCCTCAGGCTACCAATGAGCGTCGAATTTTCTGGCTTCGTCTTTTATCTCGAGATTTGCGCGTGAATTTTGACAATTTTCGAATTTTGTCAGTTAAACGCAGCACCAAAAAAGTACTGCATTTTCCGCTTAAGAGGTGTTGAAATGCTTGGAAAGGGACTGTAAAATTACTTTATATTTGCCAGCCACTTTCAGTAGAGACCCTATTTATGCGACACAAGAATCCCAATATGGGTAGTTGGCAGTTTCGAAAACGCCTTCAATTGTGGCGTGATACCTCACGCATTCCGAAGAGTACGAATAGTTGTATCATTGCGCCTTAGCAATGCGATTGAAGATTTACAATATTGAGGTAGCCTCCACGTTGGCCGTGTCGGTTATTCCTTTGCCGCTATTGCGGTTTTGACCGCATAGTTTAAGTATGCTCAAGCTAAGATGGTATTTATCAAATGGATAATTCTCATAGAAGAATTAAAAATAAACAAGCGCTAAGAAATATAATTAACTAATTAGGAACTCAAATCAACTATCAACTTGAAGGCACCGAGAAAGTACTGAATTTATTCTACTCATGAGGTAATGAATTTTTTAGAAAGACAATAAAAAAAGTACTGAAAAGGTAACTAATTTTTACCAGCCAGTTTTTGTAGATACCCGGCTCGACTAACAGGTGGCTCTTGAACAGTACTAATGCTAAAGAAAATATCCACCTGCAGGAGGTGCTTGTTCTTGCTATCCTTAGTACCAAGAACACAAGATGACATTTATGCCGTCCTACGTTTCCAATATTTTGAGCCCCCAATCACTATCGCTCGAATCATTCGGAGTGTAATCATCTGGAGTACTAATGCCTTTTTGCATTGTTGGGGACTTAAAACAGCATGTGCAAGCAGGTCCCGCATGCTGTTTCAGGTCCGCGACAATGCAAAAAGGCATTTATACTGTCCTACGTAACCAGTAACAGTACCAATGCTCGAACCATACACAGATGGTTAGGATGGCTTATGGCTCGAACATCCTACGACTCTCACAGGAAATATTTAGCAACGCAAGGTGGCATTTATGCTGTATGGGATCTCATGGAAACTTTTTTCTGCTCTATTATCAAAAAAGAAAATCACTCAGGCACAAATGAGATACTTACGTCATGGGAAAGTCCTAAAAAAGAAGGGATGACTGTTTTGTATGAGACCTTGTCCCCTTCAACCATGAACAATTTTTTTTATTTCAATTAGATCTCCCTGTAAATTTCAAGTCATTTCACTTGAATGTTTCTGTTTACTATTTCTTGTTGTCTAATACTCACTTATTTTTCTAGCAATTTAACAAAGCCGTCGAAGATGTCAAGAACTTGGTCAAAACCCCTGCAGATGATGAACTTCTTGAAATTTATGCTTTGTATAAGCAAGGAACAGTAGGAGATGTTAATACAGGTATTTATCATATCACTGTAATGATATCCTTATTCAGTATGAATGTCTGACTTTGACTGAATGAACCGTTAGTCAGGGTAAGAAATAAATTACTAAAAACTATGTTTTCTCATCAAAATTTCATGGAGAACTTGTTGAACACACGGGAAACTTTTTTAACATTGATTAAATTTTTCCACTTGCAGGAAAAAACCTAACGTAATGTTGCTCATGAGAGTAAGAGGAGATTTGAAACAGTCTAATTTGTTCAAGAATTTTACCTCTGTTGTTATAATCTTAACTTGGAAATATGTTGAGGAAAAATTAGTGTGCTGAGAAAATTGTTCAAGTTTAAAATGTACTGAAATAGTTCGTTTACTAATTTACCTTTTTATAATGTCTTCATTCTTCAGCGTTTTAGTATTGATCAGATGCTGAAAAAGTTGACAATTTTATCAGGTAGGGCACCCTGGTACAGAAAAATTTACCACAAGTCCAAGCTGTGCCTGATTTGACTCAGGTAGACTTAGGTTCTTTTGAGAGTGGGGAGGTTTGAATTGACTAACACCAACAACGCCATTTTCTTACTCATGAGTTTCATTTGGTAATGTTAAATGTGTTCAACATATTCTATGACACACTTTGATGAGGATACATTTGACGTGGTATGGGATCAAAAGGAACAAAAACAAAATTAAAACTGTAAACCAACAGAAAAAGTGAGGTAGCAAACTGTGAGCTGGATGATCAAGTAAAAAAGAAAAACAGACAATAAAGGAACTCAATATATAAGTTTTTTGATTCTCTGATTCTCTTTTCTTTCTATTTTACTGTGGTGTCTCTTCCCTTACTCTGTCTAGAGATCCATTCTCATAACGCTGAAGTTTTAGGATCTTAACATTGGTCCATTCTTATAATGTTGAAGTTTCAGAATTTTAATTCAAGGTAACATATGTACAGCAAAAAATAATCTAAATGGGCTGGTCAGAGCACTAACAGGTTGATATTTTTGGTTACTTTTTTGGTTGCAGTCTGTTCCTGCAAATACACTTTCCTTAAAGTGTTTGCAACTTCAAATTAATTTTAGTAATAATTAGCCCCTAGGGACCCTTCCTCTTTTTATTGCCAGTAACAACTTGCATATCAAAGATGTTGGTTCATGGCATCTGTGATATTCTCTCAAGATTTTCTTTTTTGGCTCTGAGGTATATTTTTCACAAAATCCTGGATCTCATTCATATGAATGCTCTCTTTTTATGGTAGTTCCTTCTGGAGACATCATATTATATATTTGTGTCTGGATCTATGAAAAAGAACCTTTTCTTACAGGAGAAAATTTTCCCTCACTTCTCGAAATGCATGGAGTAATAAAATCTAAGAATTTTGGAGTGAGTTTGACCCTGAAAGTTCGAAAAAATGTGATTTAAGTTTTTGCAAAAAGTTAAGGAACATTCTCCTGTAAGACGAGGTCCTTTTTTATAAATTCGGTCACATGTACTTGTACTTAATTCTATAACTTTAAGCCTGGAATTTATTGTTTACTTGTACTTTTTCAGATCGACCAGGTATGTTTGATTTAAAAGGAAAAGCCAAGTGGGATGCATGGAATGGCAAGAAAGGGACATCCTCTGAGGCGGCAAAACAGTCATATGTTGCCACTGTACAAAAATTGATAGAAAAATATGGATTGAAATAAAGGACCATTTCCTTGATGTATTATATAAGTGGGTCAATTTTCCTTTCGTTACGATTTACTTTAAAAATTTGAGATTTATTCTTCATTACAGAAGTGTTTTTCTGTTTTCAAGTGCCTGGGACTGTTACTTTAGAGGTGGCAACTGTAATCCTTTTTAATCTCGGAAAACACTTTTTTCTGGTGTAAGTGCTGTGTTATGATAATGCTTTTTCTATGTAACTTCCCTGATGACTGACCTTGATGCTATTTATGTTTTATGAAGTACGGTCTTCATGATAAATTTCTTCCTATTGACCGAATTATGTTTCCTTTTTTTCCCTCTTATTTTTGCTTTTTCTTTTTTCTTAGAACAAAAGACAGCTTTAGTTTTCACTTCCACAAGGCATTCTTTTAAAAAAGAATTTATTTAACCTGTATTAAAAATAATTTTTCACTTAGTGGAATATTTAAGTGGATAATACTAATGATGCTTAAGTGGATCTTTAATTAAGACAAAAATGCGAAGAGAAATATTATTATTTAGCCAAAATGTTTGTTTTTTCTTCTTTGAGAAGATTACAAATAACTTTCAACTTTCTTTTCTCGTTATATAATGTGATCTTGTCTGTTTCATTGCTGTATCCTTTCTTTTATTTTTCGTTGTACGTTTTATTTTTTACAAAGCAATATATGCGAATCAATAAAAACAAAACATATTAAAACATTTTATTTATTTGTCAGTTCTTTTAACCTACTTTGTAAAAATCATCAAAGGCCAGTGAATCAAAATGCACTTGTCAGCAATCACAAATAACGTATACAAAGCCGTTTTTAAATTGTAGCAAGCCATAAATTGAATTGACGTATGCAAAAACGTCCATTGTCCAATACAGGGTTTCATAATTGCGGTGGGTTTCTTTTGTTCAACGACACTGATGAATAGAATTGATCTCTTTTGTAAATATTTGATTACACTAACGAGATTATTTATAAAATTGCTCTACATTCCTAACGTCTTAAACCATCTTGTGTCAATAAGTTACAACGAAATTGTCCACTCAAATTCTGAAACACTGTCTTAGACATTGGACGTTTTCGCATACGTCGATTCAATTAGACTTGCTTTTTGCTTCTCAGGCCAGAGATGATTTTTAAATGAATGTAAAAATGAATTCCTTGCTGAAAGGAATGATATGAAAGAATAACTGGGGACTCAGTGGCTGCGGCAATGCTGTGGTACGAAAAACAAAGAATAATTAAGACCAGAATGTATTCATTGCAACAACTTTACAGAATAAGAAGTACAGCAGAGCAAAGTAAAAAATTAACAAACAAGAAGCATAGCTAATTCATGAGGTATTACACTAACTAACTGAACCATTCAGAATCATTGAGATGAAAAACAACTTACTTTTAAACGCTGTATACAACTAAAAATAGCTGAAACAATGTAAAAAATAAACATGGAAAAATTATGTTAATGAAATTACTTCATTGGGTGAGCAATTTTCATCAAGAAATCTTAAATGCCTTAAAGAAAGCATTATGAAAATGGGGAATAAATGCTCATGAGAGTTTTGGTTACTTACTTATTGATAGAAAAAATTATTATGGAAACCGATTTATCAGGTAGTATTTAATTCCAATTCTTTTAATCTTTGTGAAAAGCAGCAATAAATTGAGGAGAAAATTATTTTATAAACTCTTGCCCCAACTTTCATGTTGGGGTTGAAATGGAATTTTTTTAAGCAAAACTGAACGTTCACCGGAGACAAAACAATCTTTGGAAACCGTGATGTATCAAAAATGCAGTTCTGAGGCCGGTCCCATAAAGAAAATGTATAAATATAGTGAGATCTAAGTATGTATAACTGAAGTAAAATTACAACGATAAGTGATGCAATCAATTAAACTAAAATAAGATGAACCTGGATATTAGCAGCAGAGAAACTATTTGGCACCTTTAAACTTTGATAACATTCATCTTGAATGGAAAAATTAATACTTACCTTACAAATGGACCCTTTAAGCAAAAGACAGTTATCGGAATTCAGACTTTGATAAAAGAATTTGGGTATTTATTTTGATCATGTATTCTACATAACAATACAATTGAAAAACAAGCCCAAAATTGGTTCTTTTGTCATCCTGAGCAAATAAGTCTGCAGTGTAATTGAGTGTGAAGAAAAAATTTTAAAATTCTGAATTCATGAAAATGAAAAAAAAACCGACATTTGAAACTACTTTTTGGATTCTTGTTATTTACAGCTATAGGAAAAAAGTTTCCAAAGAGTTCTTAAAGACAATTCAGGCATTGTTTTTTGTGAGAAAGAAGAAAAACGAGTAGAGGCACAACACCATTCAAAGGCACTTACTCATTCATTTCTTCGGGTTGGCAGTGTTGATGTGACTCATCAGTACTCTCCCCAGGCTCGCTTCTAGGATCTTCTACCATGAGCATAGCAATCTTGAAAATTCTTTCAAGAAGTGCCAAAATTAAAATATACAGCCCTTGCACTGGCTAAAATAGTAGGTTTGTTATCATGTTCATGATAAATATATCTATATGTATTTGAAAAAAAAAAAACCTTTGTTTTCAAAATGTTGCAAATAACTTGTTGGTGCAATTAAAATAAACAAATAATGACTATGATATACTTAATCCTTTGAGGAGACTTATTATAATTCATTCTGTAAACAATATTATTTATTATAAATTAAATTACACACCTGCCGCCGCCAATAAACCACACTGAGGGACATATTTTCTCATGATCAAGAGAGAAAACAACTTCAGTTTTTTTTTACTTCGTTTTTTGAGATCTTACATTGTTAGAAAGAAGAGCTTGTGTGTCACCAAGAAGACACATTCTTAGATCTGAAACAGTATTGATCATGAACAACTTATGAAAAGTAGCCTAGGTAATAAGGGAGGAAACCTACAGATTACCTGCCTTTGAGCAGATATAACATTCTTTAAGCTTTTTAAACCCTTCTTGAAGACTTCTTTCTTCAGCTACAAAGAGGAGGAGGGCACATCTGCTCACGTCCTGGTGCATTGATGGACAAGACTGAGGTTTCCTGATTTTATTTTTTTCAAAAACAAAGAGTGCTTGAAGCCGAAAAGCAATATCCGTCTTGATTTTCATATTTACAGCTTTACTTCGGTAGAAATTTGGGTTGAAAATTTCTAACTGACAGCATCATGAAAAAATCGGATTTTTTAAGATGACCTTCCTCTGAGAGGCGTTTTTACAACTAGTACAGAGCATGCTTTCAGACATTACATGAAGAGGTAAACGCACACTTTAGAAAGATCTTCGCAAAAAATCCAAATCTTTTGAAAGTGGTTGATTAGAAAAAAAAGAGAAAAAAAAAAATGGAGTTGATAAAATTTTCAAACAGCTGAAATGAAGAATGACGTAACTTTCTCGCTCCAAGCACCCTGTCCCATGTGGGGAGAGAATCAGGTGATTAACCGGTGCACTTGGAGAGAAACATGCAGTGGTAGGAAATTGTCTCAGATGGAATTTTTTCACAGGCTGCTTGACCGATTTTCATAACTTGGAGATGTTGCTGAGAGTATTCATGCTACGAATGATTCTGCTTCAGTTTTGAAGACATAGAACAGGGAAGCTTACATTTTTAATGCCCCTCATAACAGGTTTTCCTTTGAAAATGTTTATGCTAAATGAAAATGATCGATTATTAGAATTTAAGATTAGCTGAGAAAAACTGGGACTAGGAAAAAAAGTTTGTTCAGAACTCGGACATATTTTCTTTAAAAGAAAAAAAAGGAGAGAATGAGTATGTAGTGAAATTACCTTTCCAAATTGATTCCAGGTCTCTTCTTGAGCTTGACAGTTTACTACGGATATGAATACTGGTGCTAGAATCAAACTAACTCTTGCCTTTTCTATATCTTTGCCTGGCTCGGCCTTTCGAGGAACGATGACTAGATGAGCGGTGCTCTGGTGAGTTTTCCTCACCATTCATATCATTATTATCTTGATCCTTAAATTCTAATTAAAACGGAACAAAAAAAAATTAAAAAACATTACTTACAGGACTATGAAAGCTTTGCAAAGAAAAATTGATAAAAAATAATTTACTCTCCGTTACAGCTCTTAATACTGCAGAATATGTCTTCACCTTACGGTCAAAGTATCGCAAGCACCATTTGTGTTAAGATACTATACTGCCATACATCTCTGTATTTTTTCAATTTTTTCTTTAAAACTTATCCACATACTTTCAGAAAAAATTAGGAATTCATCTCGATGAAAAGAGAAAGATAGTTAAAAAATTAAGAGGATGCTAAGAAGATTGCTGAAATTAGATGTTTCATAAGAAAGTGGACAAAAAGAAGGTTGGAAACATAGTGCCAAAACACAAATGGTGCTTGTGATACTTTAGCCTGAAGAGAACAATATACCGCTATTCAGACACCATGAAAAGTCTTGCTCTTTATGCTATAGAGCACCCTCGCTAATTCCTAACTCTCCCATTCAAAAAGGTTGATAACACTACGAAAAAGCTGGTCCCCAAGGAAAAATATTTTTATTTTGAAAGAAAAACAAGTGATATATAACCCCTTGGTAATTCAAAATTTTTGGACCCTGATTAGCAGGAGTCAGTGCAGTAATTTGAAAAAGTGACGCAACCGCAATGCTCTGTAATTCAAAATCTGGATCACCCACTCTGTATTTTGAACTGATAGAACTGGACCTTCTCAAGGAAATAATTAGAAAAGGTTTTGATACGTGTAAATTGGAGGGTGTGCGTTTCTAATGCTAATTAAAAATGGTTTTGATAAGTCTGTCCATTTTGATGAAATTGGGGAAATAGATTGTAGTTCTCCTGTTCACATTCACACTGGTCCACATCAAAGTTGAATTTTTGTGCCTCAGTCCACATATGCGGCAAGCAGAACAAGCTCTTGTGAGGAAACAAACATGTAGATATGGGTCTAAAAAAATGCATTTGAGGTAATTATAGTCCTCCTCACAAAGATTGTGCAGGCTATTTCATAATTTTAATCAAATGCTACCCAAATCATTTCCTGGCATAAGAACAGATTTTGAAGGTTTTGTAGAGTATTTAAAGTAGCAAGCAGAGGCAGATCCAGCAATTTGGCAACACCGGATTTCCTCCATTTAAACCTATGCTAAATAATCAATTCTTGTTGGAGCACCTGGCCTCCCAAGAATCGATACATTTCCATAGGTTTAAACGGAGAAAAGACAATGTTGCCAAATTGCTGGATCCGCCAATGGTTGCAAGCGACTTCTAAATTTAAAAAAAATGGTTTGGATTATCCTATTTTTAAAACATTCATTACAGCATGTCTTGAGAAATATTATCCATAAAACTGAGACTTTTTAGCTCTCCTGACACAAAATTTTTCATCTTTAGCCTTCGTTATGTCTTCATTTTACTAGTCCTGAAAACTTCAAAGCAAAAAATTTTGAGAAAGCCAAACGACTAAGACAAAACAAATTGTCATTTTTGAGAGAAGTAATGTTGTGGCAATAGAACGCAGTGACTAGGTTTAACATAGGAGGAACAAACCTTTGAGAAGATCAATTGGAGGGTCGAGTAAATGATCACGATTGCACTTCACATAGTAGCGATTCATCCATCCAACTCCATATCCAATTAGAGAGATTGCCATTGTGACAAGGGCCATCAGCAATGGATGCTACAAGAAAAAATACACGCAACTTTGCTGAGATGAACAAAATTTAGATAAATAAATTAGAGCTAGTATCACTCAGATTCAAGCCTGACTTGCCAAACCTATCAAATCTTTTCGCAAGAGACTCATGAAGTTTGCAGGTTAAAAAATATAAATAAACGTGTGCTTAAAAAATAAACATATTTAAAAGACAAATAATAGAGTGGGTAATTCCTTTAGAAAAAAAAATAATGAAAATAAAAAAAAGAAATGACCAATGATCGGGGGCCATTTGAGAACAAAATGATTTTATTTTTCAGAAACTGATGGATCTAGGATAGGGTGGTTCTTCTGGTACATGATCAAATCATTGTATGACGCATTAAATATTAATGTGATATACCAACATTGGCTATTGACGGACTTAGTGAAAACAGAAATGCAATTTCGAGAAGGCTTTTTGATGAACCAATGTTTCTGTGAGTCAATTTTTAGAAAGAGCCTGTTTTTCAGATCAAATTTGCTAAGGAACCTGGTTACTGGACCAACCTTCCAAAGTGCTTTGAAAAATGCCTTAACGTTTGAGCTCAAATTAACAAAAAGTAAGGTCTAATTCCAACATGATTTTATGAGAAAACCTAGTTGTCTGGCCTTGTGCGACACATAAAAAAATTTCACTTGGCGTGGTAAAAGTTGATTTGGTTCTAAGGAATTTGATCCAATTGTTGGTAAAATTTGGTGGAACAACATAAATGCTTTTGGTGACTCATGTTGGTTGGAGGGTAATTTTGTTCCATTTTAAGATTCTTAATACGAAGTTGATGAAAGTGTACTTGAACCAAGCATTGAATAAATTATCATCATGCTCTTCCAAAATTTATTTCTACATGCTTCCAGTATCAAATTCTGTCAGATGCCTTAAACTTCCTCCATTCGATTCAAAGTTGTACATGCCGATGGCTTAAGTCAAAAAACTCATAACTAAGATTGCAACATTGTAAGTCTCTGCTCATGTTGTATTCATTTAAAGGGAAAGTAACCACAGATTCTATTGGACTTTTTTCATGGTCATTCAAAATGGTCAGAGATGTTTAAAAGTTGCGATTGAGACTTGCACTTTTAGTATTAAGTTAACAGTGAACACAATTCTCTAATTAATTTAAGAAAACGAGGCAAAATGAATTCCTCCAAAGCTAGAATTTCTTATTTCAGATATTTGTTAGCCATCAGCATCAGTGTTACTCACAGTAACCGTTGGTTTCTTTGTTGCAATTTGATCTGATATCACAATAATAACTCCGATAATGATTCCAATGCCAGCTCCAAGCCATGGTATCTGCGAATCAGCTGGGGAAAAAACAAAAAAATTATTAAATAAAATTTTATGATACATCATGAATATCCACACATTCTTCTAATTTATGAGAGCCATCTAAAAAAAATGAGAATGTCAATCAGGCAAGGGACTTCAGTCCTCAGATCAGCAATCCAGAATATAGGAAAGAGTCCCATGAGCATTATCAGTTTGAATAATTCGCAGTTCGGATAATTCAAGGTTTAGGGTATATATCGACGGTGTAAGACTGCAATCACATAACTCGTTTGCGGTGTCTGAAAATCTCCGCCTCTATATTATTTTTTTAAAGAAGAACAAATTGACATCATTCCGTGAAGTTTTAATAGAATTTTCTTCGCACCGAGAAGAAAAATCACGGCAGTTTTAAAGAATTGCCGTTGAGTAGTTTTCCGTTTAAAAAATAAAGTATGGCAAAAAGTCTGCGACGTCGCAAACCAAGTTATGTGATTGCCGACTTACACTGTTGATATATATATTGGAAATATCAGGTGAGTTACATAATTGAAAGGAAGGAATCAGTGTTCAGTGAGGAACTAACTAACCTCTTTTGTCTTTCTGTTCAGCTTTGATTGTTCTTGATATTGCCTCCATGATTGTGAGATCAGCAGGCATTAGTCTTAATGCTAATCTATACGACAGTAGGGCATCTGTGTACAGGTGAGTTGCCAACTGAACTTCTCCTTTCCTGAAATAACCCTAATGCAAGAAAAGAAAACAGATATAAAAAAAAGGGTGCGTTTGATTAGGTCAAGCAAAGAATGTGCTTTAGGTAGATTAAAAACAGAATGTGAAGCTAATGGAACTATTCTAAAGAGCCTGTGGTAACGAGAAAATGTAGAGGATTATTTAAGGATATTAATTGCAAAATTTAGTACAATCACTATCATGGCCAATATCTGCACTTACGTAGTAAACTTAACGGACTAATTTCAACTCAGCAACAAATAATTTCAAAATTTTACAGACTTTTGAGAGCAGTTTAATTTCATTGATAGAACTCTAGCGTTTCTTCTGCTACCACTTCATTACACATGCATTGACAGGTGCATGTCTTACAGTGAAAATATCAGGAAATGTTTGTTAGACACAATGAAAATTCAGGTCCGTTTTTGAGTAATAAACATTAAATCATCAGGTGAAATTTTGCTCCATTCTAATGTGATGAAGCCCCAGCAGCCCAATTATTGAAACTATGTCAGCCCAACACGACAAGACATAGCCCTATCTTAACCATGCAATATATCGCAATTCGATGTCTTATCCGGCTGGTTTAAATTTCAATAATCGGCCCGCAGCAGCTCTTGCCCCATCTATTGAGGTACAACGATTAAAACCGCTTTCTTTCACACTTTTATTCACTTACTTTGGCCCAATCTGGCTTAAGCACAATCGTTTGTTCAGCGTCTTCCATTGCAGAATAGTATTGCTGCATCTTAAGAAAAGCCAAAGACCTGTTACTATAGAGTTGATAGTTGTTCGGGTCAATTTTGATGGCATGACTATAATGTAGTATGGCCTCTGCATATTTTTCCTCTTTGATGGAGGCGTTCCCCAACGTTTTCAGATTATTGGCCTCCTGCAATCAAAAAATAATTTGAAATTGAATTCGTACCTCAAAACCATATAGGTTACAAATTAAGACTAAAAAGTGAGGAAAAACGCTAAAAAAATCGAGTAGATAATGAGAAGCTGCTTATGAACGATGAAACTACCAGATTACGTGTTGCAGACCTCTTGTCATAATTCATTTTCTAAATGGAAAACTACTCAAAGTCATTTCTTGAAAACATTTGGAACTTTCTTCTTCTTGCGAAGAAAACTCTGTGAAAATATCAAAAAATGGTATTGATTTTTTCTTCTTCGAAAAATGAAATGAGTTAAACACTGCTTACTAGATATTGTAATGAATTCAATAGGTAGGTAGGTAGGTAGGTTGTAGGTTCACTAGTAGAGAATTCCTTGTAAACAGCATTTTTTGACAATAACTAAACTTATTGCAGGTTACGCTATGGAAAAAATTGACAGAAAAACTTTTAAATGCTCATAAGTAGTGCTCACCAGGCGGAAAGAAACATTACTTCAAATAATTCTGCAGATTAGTCGCTGTCAAAATTCTTGGTATTGCAAGCAAAGTCCTTCAAAGTTTTCAGCTGAGTAGCAATGATGTGAGCGAATAATCAGGATGGACAGTCTTTTGTAAGTCATAAACTCATGGTTTTTGAAAAATCTGAGAGTGACTGTTCAAAAACTTGAGATTTTCACGCTTCCGTATGCAGGTTTTCCTGGAAGCCCTAAATGCGCGAACCAGCGAGAGTAAGCAGCTGATTCTTGGTTACGCACAGGTAAATCAAATTATTCCAATGTTAAAAAATTAAGCACATAAAAACCACATGTACTTACCTCACTAGACATTGAAAATAACGGAAGGAAACTCGGAGAGGTGGACTAGGAATAGGTACTTCTATGAGAAAAATTCACGACAATTCAAGCATCACCGAATGCAATAGCACATTAAAAAACATCGAGTAGAGATTCAGTGCCAGTAAAAGAGTTTTCATGCTTTCTACTTTCCACAGGCAGCTGAAAGTCGGCTCGTTGGCCGACAAAAAAACTGAAAGATATGCTGATTCAACTGGATTTGCAAAAAGTAAATAAACACTTCTGACTGCAATAAAATGTTGCCAGATCTCAGCCGAGTTCTAAATAATGTACTTAAAATTTTTAGAAAAGCACTGAGAATGAACCCTTGGAAATTTTAAACTTGCTAAAATTTTGGGATATTTAAAAGAAAAAGACATTTCCCTTATCGGCAAAAAATAAGTATTTTACGCAAAAGGCTATCTCAAACAAAATTATTTTTCCCTGAAACAAGGCAACGTTTAGTGATAAAAGTTTTTCTAACCTCAAACTTGTATAGTTGTCAATAGAGCGAAAGTTTCAACGACAGCAAGTTGTAATGATAATTTTTTCAGTGTATTATGTTTTCATCCCATAATTGTGTTAGTTCACTGTGACAAGCTACCTATGATTGTTAATTTTTGTACAAGGAATGTAAACTTCCATCGCCCATGAGGGATTGACAAGAAAGTTCAACAGTTTATCTTGGAGATGTAAGTTGCACTCAATTCACACGAAGAATTTACATTCCAAATTTATCATTATCTTATTAGTCCAACACTAAAATTGTGTCAAATATTACGACTTGATAACACTTTCTTGGCTGCTATTGCTCCAATCTCAACACAGACAACATTAGTTGAGGAACAAACAAACTTTGCATTGTCACACACTCATTACTTAAAGTTAACATACCTTTGTGCCGAAGGGACTTAATCCAGCGCAACAAGAAAGATTACTTATTAAAGTATAGATAAACGTCCTCGTTGTCCAATTAAAGGCGAATTCTCATAGTGAACTGCTTTGCCGAATTCATTTCAAAACTACACTGTGCTTAACGGTCAATATTGTTCTCTTCTGTTTGAACCGGACATTAAATTGCATGACTAAGTCTAAACAAATCTAGCTGAAGAGCGAAGGAGTTGAGTATATTGCTTGATTTTTATGTTCATGTTAAGCAGTCCTAAATTTGGTCATAAGAGTTCAACTTTACTTTAAGTTGAAAATTAAGTATATAATTCAGACCATAGCTGCTGCCTCTGATTTTACTGAATGGAATCTTGCTGAACTGCAGAGGACTTAATTCATGAACAGCAATGTATTTGAATGTTGAAATGGTAAGATTGCAAAGTATCAATGTTTCAAGAACGTGATTAGGTACTTTTGAATGGGTCTGTCGCATGCTATAAATACAGCCAAATAAATATACTATTTACAGGTGAAATCGCAGGCAAATCACGTTGAGCACATTAAAAACGTCTGAAATCCACTCCTTAGTAAGCAATCTGTGTAGTTTGTAACATGCCTTTTCAAGTTTCCCTTGTCTCTTGGCAGTATTTTGCAGTCACTGTGGACCAGGTTTGCACAGGCAGAGAAATAAAAAAAAATTAGCCTGAGTAAACAAACAATTTCACTAACTTTATTTATTGTACATATGATTTTAATCGTTTTCAAGCATTTTTTTCCTATTTCTTTCTCTATTTTGCTAAAACAAAAGCTATGAATCAATTAAAATCTCACGCAAGCAGAGTTTATAACCCTTCGGAAGGTTGTTTGTTTCTTTAGGTTAGATCTCTCTCCGGGAAACCTGAGTCCTGACTGCCGGCCAGCAAGAAAAATTGCCCGCATGTACGGTAAATTTGATAAAGCGAGTTACAAAGTACGTAGAATGCGCGCTAAAGAGTAGATTTCAGACTTTTTATGTTTCCAACGTGTTTTTGAGCGAATGTATCCTTGGAAAAAGTATTTTAGTGGCTGTATCTCGTGCGTGCAACAGACCCTTGAATGAAAACATTAAATCATATCATAATTAGCTGTTCAAGTGCTTGAACTGTTTCGAACTATAAATTTGTAAGTCTCGATTCCCGTTTTTCCATGTTGTCCTCTGCAAATAATAGATTGACTAGATTTTATTAATCCTGTAATGCACACGATTTTTTCAATGTATGTAGACAAATCCATTTCCTGAAAACAAAATTCCTATATCTTCATCTGTGTCCACAGAAAACAGTGAAACTTAGAATTAATCCCAAAATGAGCAATTCTGATAGATATCCGGGACCGATCCCAAAACGATGGTTGAAGTGTCCAAGGAAAGCAGGAGATGTGATTGCAGGGAAATTCTTGGCGTTTAAAACTCCTCTCGACTCAAGATATGATGATCAAGTTCCAGAAGAGTATCGCTTTCCTCCTCAGATGTTGTTTACTATAATGAAAAGTTACAAGGTAAGTAAGGAGATCCTATTCTTCTCCCACTGGAATTTTCTAATTTTCCATTCCTAGTAACCAGTCCTACACGAGGAACACAGAATTTTAGTCAAATTTCAAAAGGTGAAAAATTCAAGATGGTGGACGTGGTCTGAAACAGTAGCGATTTTAGGAAGTTGGCCACTCTGTTTTTCCTCCATTTAAATCCATAAAAAAGATCGATTCTAGGTGAGGCAAGCTACCTCACCTAGAATCGATTGTTTTACATGCATGTAAATTGAGGATAAACAGTGTTGCCCTCTTTCTGAAATTGCCACTGGTCTGAAAGATATCATGGGCCTTTTCAACCAGAAAAGGGGGGAATTTTGTCAAAGCTTGGTCATGAATTTCTTGTTTTAGGTTGGGGAAAGTCTGTGACTTTTGCTGAAATTATTCTCGGATATTTTAGAAAATTTTGAGTAGTTGGGAAAAAGTCAGGAAACCTTGATGTTGGAATTCCTTTGCAACGTGACGATGTTGTCAGATTCTCCTAGTTCAGGAGCTGTTCTTACAGCTGCAATCTGATCTTGCAAATGAATGCTCAATACATTTTTCCTAATTTTTATAATCCTTCCGAAAAACTTAAACAGTAGATATCCGGAAAAACTGGTATTGCTGATCATAGAAAAACCACCCTTGAAATCTAGTAGCCGTCCTCATGTCTACAGGTCTTTTATTAATAGGCTGGAAGTATTCCTCTATCAATCTATCTTTCTCTTATTCAACGGAAGAATTTTGTTTTCTTCAAGAAAATGAAATTTTAATGCTTTTCAGCAAATTCATTTTTGAATAATCAGAATGAAAAGGATATTAAGACTACTGAAAACCTTTTTCAAATAATATCTCATTAGTTTTGGTTTCTACTGATCTTATAATTTTTTTTTTGTTTCGTCAAAGATCTTAACAAGTCCAATGAATCATTTCAGATCCAATTAGGAATGTGGTTTGATTTGACGAACACCGATCGATTTTACAACAGTGCAGAGGTTGAACAGAATGATTGCCGATATTTGAAGATTCAATGTCAGGGTCACGGTGCAACACCTACTTTACAACAGACAAGAGTTTTTCTTGACATTGCAGAGAGTTACATTTCCAAATTCCCCTTGGCAAAGATAGGTAAATATCAAAAGTTTTTCTTTATTATCCTATGGAATTCAAGCGATGAAACTTCAAATTACAACTCTTGTTCTTAGTTGAACTTGACACCACTATTGATGAATCAAAAATTGTTTCCAGTAAAAAGTGTCGCCAAGAAAACCGTAATATGCTCGAAAAACGCTAATTTCTCCAATCTTATCTGCCCATCTCAAGTGATGCATCTCTTGAGCTCAGAATTAATTTTGCAAATTTACAGAACATGCTGTTATGAGAGTCCAATATAAATTCTCATTGCATTTCTCAGAAAGATGTAGTCTCATTGCAACATTGGTTCAATTTAAAATCTAATCAGATATCAATTCCACTGTACTTAGGAAAAATTTGATGCAAAGCCTTAAAATGTAGCAAAACTTCTGTGTTACATACTTTGAAAAGGCTCTGATGAATATATCAATTTTCTCTTTTATAAAAGGTAACATTACATGCACTTCAATTTTATAATCGTCTGATTAAATCAATATCACTTTCTTGTTTCTAGGTGTTCATTGTACACATGGCTTTAACAGAACTGGTTTTTTAATTTGCTCATTCTTGGTAGAGAAAATGGACTGGAGTATAGGTGCTGCGCTCACAGCATTTGCGCAAGCTAGGTTTGTGTTTTATCCAATCATTACTTTTCATCCACACCTCTACAAGTAACTTTAATTGAGGGAGTAAGAACTTCTGATCAAGATTTGGAATGCTAGCGCTAACCACACCATTTATTTATAAAAGGGCTCAAGTGTCAAAAACTCGGGTTTTAGTTTCCCCAATACATCATGATTTCGATACTTGCATTAGTTTTCTTTTTTTGGACCCTATTATCTGCACTAACTTGTGATAGAGGTTCTGCAATGTCAGTTATTTTAAGCAATCTTGCCCACTTTCTGTCCTGAGACGTCCTTCAGTTGCGCATCAATGTTTGACGTCAGATCCTGTTTTCAACAAATATCACCTTTTTTTTATTCGTTGATTTAAATGGTTTAGCCCTTTTATTACATTACAAAAAAATCATTTTTATTCCTTATTTTATTAGTCCTAATTACCTTAAAAACTGTGATAATGCCAGACCATAATCATTTTGGATCTGGAGTTCCACATCAGGTCTTGGTTTTTCGCATCTTTTATGCAACGAGCACTGTACAGATTTAAATTCTTCAGAATACTTTAACCTACCAAGAGATTAAGCTTTAAAACTCATACAGAAACTTATGTAAAAAAGAGGTTAAGTTAAGTTTTACATGAGAAATAAATGAAGATGAGCAAAATTTTAGTATGTATTCATGTATGATGTAAAGTATAGTAGTATTAAAAAGGAACAAAATAGGGACTTGATGAATTTCTTTTTTTAAATTAACGCAAAATTGGAAAGAGTAAACCATGGTCATTTTTGATCCTGATAAATTTTTCTATTCTGGTGGATCATAGTCATTTATAAGGGACTGTTTTTGTCAAACTTCTAAGGAGCAGTTGTGAAGAGTAATTTTTGTCCTTTTTGCATGAAAGTACTATCATATACCACTTACCTATCTCAATTTTCGTATTATTCGTATTTTATGATTTTACTATCACTTTTTATGATCAACTTCGAGCATTCATATTTCATAGAGAAATAAACTTGAACGAACTTGAAACTTGTTTTACTCTGTTAGGCCACCCGGAATTTACAAAGGCGACTACATTAGAGAACTATACAATAGATATGATGATGTTGCTGATGCTCCTTTGCCTCCCGAGCTACCCTCTTGGCACACCGGTAAACATTTATTTATCTATTACAGCTTCTTATAATGGCTATTATTATTGTCTACATTAAAACTTTTTTCCTCAATTTCCTACTTTTCATACCTTCCGCATGTTAAATTTTTACATCTTATTCTTTGTGTATGTAGATTATCTGCTAAGCCAGCTCCTCTCTCCTTTGTAATGGCTCTTGGAAATACTATAGAAAGACGGCTGTGTCTGAAATTAAATTCTTGACAATGAATAACCATGGCAACTCATTAGAATACGGCTCTAGAGAGAAAGCCCCACAGCACTGTACACATGCGGACGCTACCAGTATGAATCTTCAAGCACGGGAAAATAATGACCGTGTAACTAAAATGCTGTACAGACTGCAAATAAGAGTCTGCTAGTGAATGAAACCATCAAATTTTTTTACTGTCATGATTTGATTAATAAATTGCAGGAACAATCAAGAAGTCTTTGCAAAAGTGCTGCAATTCTTCCCAAAAAAAGAAAAAATAGAGATAAAAAGTTATTATGAAAGGGACTTTAAAAATGGGATAGTCAATCTGAGAAATTGGATTACTAGAAACTTTTTGGAGCCTTAAACTGGGCAGACCAGTTAAAATGTAAAACCTCAATGTATCTGTAAACTCCGTAGTTAAACTGAGAACTCACAGAATGTAAAAAAAGTATGATTATTTGTATCCTTTTTCAGAAGAGGAGGATGATTCTATATCGTTTCAAGGCAACAATTCTGGAAGAAGAGAGTGAGTCAGCAATTTTATTCCTGCATTTCTATTCTCTTTCATATTATTTTGTCATTGGTCATTTAGAGGAAGCACCTAAGTTAGGCAACGTTGGCTGTTCTTATACTGTTCCTTAGCCACTCGTCTATAATCACAATTCTTTTCAAATCTTTTTTTTTTTTAAATATACTATCCCTAATGCCGAATGTTGTGATATGAAACTTTTTCGTTCTTTATGGGCTACATAAAATCAGAATTTCCATTTCGGGCTGGTTCTCACAAACGATAATGTTTTGATAATGTCAGTAACTGGTTACACTTATTGCGGTATCCGTTCATTGCCTGTGGGACTACCGTCCCTGCCTCCCTGAACATGGTTGATTTGGGGAGGCACAGACAAAAACTGTTCAGGTGAGTAGGTGACAAGCCGCCCCTCTTTTTGGGTCTAATTTCAAAGTTTTTACAGTGTGAAAGTAATTTCAGCTGAATCATCATGTCCGTTACAGTTTTCTCTCGGTTTTGTTCAAGATTAATTTTCAAATTATAAATTCCTGCAGCATGAATTCCTTTACAATAATAAACTTGATAACTGACTGTTTCATAATTTGTTTGATGGAACAATTTTGAGATTTTAGCCATTATAATCCATTTCATGATTCCTTATTACTGTACAGAAAAAATCCCAAAATCTAGAATCTGTTAGAAAAAAAATTTACCTTTTTAACGCCTCTAAAACAAAACATCGTGAAAATAACTTCAGTCGAGAATTCAGCTCTTTTAATATATGTATTTTTTGTGTTTGTTTTTTCCACCCAGAGAGAACAATTATCGCCGAAAAGAAAAGAACAAAAAGGATCCAGAATTTATGGAAGGTGTAGGAGGTGTGACGCCTATCACAGAACAACCACTCCTGAATAAAATTCAGCGTAGGATTCAAGAGCTTTGTGAATGGAAACAGTTGAGTCTTCATTATTTTTATTACCTAATTTCTTATTTTTAAAACCTCCCTTTCAGTGGTAAAACCTTATCCTACCCTCGGAAGTTTCAAGTGAAACCTTTTAAATTTGTAAAGGTATACGCTCATATGGAAAGTCTACAAAAAGTAGTCAGAATTTATTCATAAAATACAAAAAAAAAAAATCTGCCTTATAGGCGTGCAGGAACATCTTGACCATGCGACCAGCAGGTATTTGGTCATGTGCGAAAAAACAGAGTGAAGCACTCTATTGTCAAGGACTTGAGGGAAGTAATGTTTCTGGTAATACCAAACTCTCAAAGTGGCTGTGTGTCTGAAATATCACAAAACGGTGTCTCGAAAGTGGTAAATTGGCTTGCTGTTGCATTAAAATCAAGTGGTTTTTTTCGCAAAATTTTGGAATTTTTCTAAGCATGAGCAAGAATAATTTTTTTTTTTTNNGGGGAGGATATATGTAGATTGTATCATTGGCAAAGAATTAAGCCATAATTACACAAGGTGCTGTGCTTTCTTCTCATGAGGAGTTTATTTAACTTATCTTATTTTTCAATGAAATTTTAAACATAAACGTCAGGCTTCTAAGCGAAACTTGTTCAAAACTTAACCTTACACTTAATTGTATGTGCCATGATCTCTTGTTCTTCGCTTTTTCTCATTAATTGCAATCCACTAATGTTTTTAATATGTATTTTCTCTATTTCTTAGTTCTGGATTCCCAGGCTGTCAGCCTGTCTCAATGGATCTTAAGAATATCGAAAAACTCCATGAAAAACCTTACAAAGTATCCTGGAAAGCTGATGGGACTAGGTATAGTTAGATTTTTCCTAATCAAACAATACTATGTCACTTGGTGGGTAGGTTTAACTAGGATCACAGCTATTGTTTGAATCCTTCATTTTCATAGAGGCACCACAGAATGCTGAATGGCATAATGTGCCTGCTAGCAAACTATTTTACTGAGCCTTAATCCCCTAGTTGACGGTGCTGATTGCAGCACCCTGACACCCTCATTAGAAATTTGTCCGCATCAATTAATTTTGTCTTGCGAGGCTTTGTCGGCAAGGTGGGGAGAGAGGGGAACTTTTAACATGCTACTTTTTACCATCTAAAGGGTTTGGTCTCACAGCGCATACCAGGGTGTGGCTTATTTCATTAAACGAAAATAAGAATTTCAAAATTAATGAGGCATCTTGGCAAGATGCTCTGATCCATATAAAAACTAACATTGTAGAACGACATCAGAGGACAGCATTCTAATTATTTCGTGCCAGAAAAATCAGTCTATTTCAAACCTTCATTCTTCTAAACAATTGACGGACAATCCACTCAAGTTTTCTTCTTTCAGCTTTGTATTTTTAAGCCTTGACTTTAAAAATGGCAACAATTTTTTCCTACCATGTCCGAATTTTTTGTTAATCTTACGATCTCCCCCTCAAAAATTCTACTCTCCAGGGAAAAAATCGGTTTTTCATTAAACTTGTATAGATTCAGTAGTCAAAAATACTAAAAATATAAAGCAGAAATTCTATAAAACACCTGAGAATTCCTCGGACTCTCCCTGATAGCGAAGTTCCTTTAATCGATCAAGTAGATTGGTCCATTAACCCTAGATAAATCTTATATACTCAACTTTTGTTTAAAAGGAAGAGTAATTTTTTTAAACCATCCTTGTGGAGCTTTTTTCCACATACTTCGTACTTTTAAAACCAAACTTGACCTCGATTATTTTTGTTCGCTTCTTACTTTTTCAGGAAGTTGAATCATTCAAAAAACGATTGGAAAAAAAGTTTGAGGGTCTTTCGGAGCCTCTAAATGTTGAGCAAATGCAAAACCGGTCTACAGCATTTTCTCTTACATATATTAAAATGCTTTGGAAGAGTTTTTTGTTAATTTTGAAGTATATCAGTTTAGTTTCTCTAATTAAGTCACACCCCAGAGTCTCACCAAAGATATTCTTATTTAAGGTTTAAATTTTAGACTAAGAATTTTTTCACCTCTGAGTTTAATTTTCATGTTGACTCAGAGTTTCTTTTGAAAATGTCCTCATAATTATTACTTATTCTTGAAGTGTGGTTTTCTTTTCTTTAGGTACATGATGCTCATTGATGGTCCAGACCATATATTTTTTGCTGATCGTGATAATAGTATATTTCAAGTGCATGGCGTCCAATTTTTCCATCGAAAAGAACCAGATAGACATCTAAGTTCAACTCTTCTGGATGGTGTAAGTAGACCTAAAATTTCAGTACGCCCAGGGTTAACAACATAAACATCAGACAGCAATCAGTTTACAGTCAATAAAAAAAAAAATTTTATGTTTGGTTTTAAAAATAAGAAATGAAAGCGTCCTAAAAATATATTTTAAAAACCATTGCGTAAAGCAGGAAGATTCAATTTGAAAACAATTCCTTAATCATAATTTAATTATCAAGTCGCAAGGAGATAAACCTGTGTTTTTTCAATAATACTTGCCTCGGTGGTTTGCATCTTTTATATGCGCTTTTCCATGTTGTATTCTATTCTTATTTTTGTTGTATAATATCTATTATTTATTTCTCAGGAAATGGTCATTGACAAAGTAGGCGGACAGTCTATACCAAGATATCTCATTTATGACATAATTCGCTATGATAATGAAAAAGTAGGGCAAACTCCTTTCTCTCTCAGGCTTTTTTGTATTGAGGTAAGTGATCATTTTAGCATCTAGTAGCATTGAATTCTTCAATCTCTTAGTATAATTTGATCTTTCCTGTTTAATGAACTCTCATTTATAGGAATAGGGGAGTCAAAAGAATTTAATGAGGCAGTCATAATGATGTGATAGATTAGTGGTCCCAACAGCTAGTAGTTGTCAATGTACTCTCCTGCAGCGTAGCTGAGCCCCTAATTACAGTGAATTTCTGATTGACTGTACGAAAGTACAGAATTATTCATCTGTAAAATGATTTTTATTTCCTCTTCATGTATCGTGAGAACGGTCTCTAAATATCAAAGGCCAATTTTTTATTCGCTTATGCAGTCAGTCAAAAAGATTTATGAAAATTAGGGAAAAATGACAAGTTGTGGCTTTGTCACTACGCAAAGGGTTAGATTTAATCCAGAGCTGTGAAAAAATAATTTTTTAAATAATGCTTAGCCAAAATACGCCATCAGTTGCAGTGGATCTGTGTACTAAAAAAGAAGAGCAAATGAGAACTTCAGCAAAATGCATTCAATATATTCCTGTTTGATTGCCACCTGCCCAGTGGAAATTCGTTTGAAGGGTGTAGCTATTTTTATTGCAACTAATAATTTTTTATTGCTAATTTTTAATAATTGATAATCTTATTTTGATCTTTGATCTTTTCCTCTCCAGAAAGAAATAATTGGACCTTATATTAAAGCTAAAGAAGAAGGTCGCATCAAAGTTGAAAACGAACCCTTTCGTATGAGAGCTAAAGCATTTTTCGATCTTCATGACACCGCCAGCTTATTAGGTTCCAAGTTCCAAAGTCAGCTTTCGCATGAACCTGATGGTCTGATATTCCAGCCCAAAAGAGATGTAAGTTTTATTCTAATTCTACAAGCATAATAACATGAAATTGAGGAAAATAATGTGAACGGTTTAAAAATCCTTATAAGCACTCCTAAGGCATGTTTTGTATTGGTTACCAGCATCATCAGCGCCCCTTAGAGTGTGTCATATCGTATTTTGTTTGCCTCATGCCATCAGAAAGAGGCAGGGCATCTTTCACACCATCTGCGTGTAATACAATTGTATTTTATGTACTATTGTTCAGAATAAATTAATCAAGCCAATAAAGATTGATTAATGTTCGTTACGGTTACCATACGGTACTACGCGATGGCCTTTTTTGTTGTTAAGTGATGACAATCGACAGTCGAAAATTTATTTCAAAACTTTGGAAACCATTGCTTTTCTCTTGTTTTCCCCATTTATATTTGATAGTTTTAGTTGGAATTGAAAGTATGTAGAAATAAGCATTATTCCTATTTACTTTTTTTATTATTTTTCAGCCGTATGTTTGCGGTCAATGCAAGGAAGTTCTGAAATGGAAACCTGACTCTCATAACTCAATAGATTTTAGGTTGAAAATAGAATTAGTGAATCAACCAGGGTAAGAGGTCCAATTATTTTTGATTATTTTAATCATCTCTTGTCCAAACTATCCTTCTGTTTTCGCCACTCAAGTGTATTGTTTGCTCTGGAATATGAGCAAAAAAAGCAATTGCCAAAAACTGAAGAAATTGGTTCGTTCATATCTATTTCATTCTTGTGTTTTGAGCACATGTATTTCTTTCAATAGAAAATGGTGACTGGATATTTTTCACTGAAATTCCCCATTTACATTTCCCTCAGCCTTTCCTCTGAAAGTGCTTGTAAAAAATTAGTGTAAGTACTTAGTGTATTTAATGTTAAAGGTAAATAGTCGAAGACCCTTAAGGCTCATTTATGTTAGGTATTTATATTAGAAATACATACAAAAAAAAAATCCCTTGGGAATTTAGGGCATGGTACTTGAAGGACCTTTTCTTGAGTGTCTGCTCTTTAATGTATGGTGATCTGGGGGCATTGCTTAAGATTGTCTTTACCTGTTTCAAGGTTGCCACAGTTTAGGAATACCAAGTAATATCAGGAAATTTTAAAAATCAGAAAAACCTGGAAATGTTAGGGAAAAATTGTCCAGTCATCTTGATTTTCTTTCTAGAATGAGTTTGCCGTTTTGAACAACGGATTTTGCGTAAAAACTATTTCAAATTATGTCTTTTTAACCATCTGGCATATCCTCAATTGTCAAGAATTACACCAAAATGTGACAAGGAAGTTAGGGAAAGGTCAGGGAATTTCATTTTCTAAATTCTGCGGTAATCCAGAATGTTTCAGGCTGAAGTGAGAGAAATTGATGAGGGAATTGATCGGAAATCCCTCTTTTTTTTGCTGACACATATTTTTCGGCGACAGAAAATGCAATTCATCTCCTTTTACTTCTGCCCAAAGGATTCAGAAGTGCAGCAAGTTTCTGATTTTACAGTTGAGATTAGATGGATGGGAGTAAAGCTCGTCTTTCGGGAGGCTGTGTAGGATTCAGACAATTATATTGTGGAGAGAAGAGAGAGAATCGGTTCAGATTCTTTTTGTCGTGAAAGTTGATTGATTTACAAAGATGTTGGATTGCAGTTGGTTTGTTCCTTTATCATTTTCCCCATACCATCTTTTGCGTGATTTCCGTTATTGTTATCAAGACCGTCTAGTTTCCCCCAATTCAGTAATTCCCTTTTTTTACGTTTACTTTATTTTGAAATTCTCCATCACTTATTTTAGGATTATTTAAAATATTTTGGAGCTGTTCCTTTGCCTTTTTCTCCTTTATTCCTTCTTTCCTTTTTAAACTAAAATCAAGAGGTTCAATCTAAGAGCTATCTCAATAGGTTTAGTCCATCAGCTTTTATTATTTTCTCTCTGCCAGCACTTTCATTTTTTCTCTTTCATTTCCATTAGAGAGAGGTACGGTTTGGCTGCTATTTTGGCTGGTCTGACCAGTCAGCTCTCCCCCCCCCCCNGCTCATTATTCTCTTCTTTCTCTCGTCCTTTTTTTTTAGTATTTTTTATCAGTGGGTATTCCATCTTCGTCGCCAAAAATTGTCATGTAATGTAAAAAATATTGGTAAAAATTATGGGCATTGAAAGAAAACAAAGCAATAATTTGCAAAATCATTACAATAGTTTGAAAAATAGAGGTGTTCCTTCAGCTCACCAGTCAATGTGTGTCTCCTTAATTCCTCCTGAATTGCAACTACAAATGTAGTCGGTCGAATTTATATTCCATTTTTCCTATGAGATATGTCTTTTTTTAAGAGTTTGTAAGAGATGCTCTGTTGTTTTTATTTTAGCATGCTTCCTGAAAAAGTTGGCAAACTGTACGTGGGCAAAGACGTGCTTTTTGATACAATGAAAGTCTCAAAAGCAATGAGGGATTTAAATAATAAAATTATTGAATGCAAGTACGACAAAACAAGAAATACTTGGGTCTTCATGAGAGAAAGAACAGACAAGTCGTTTCCTAATAGTTTTAATACAGCCATTGGTAAGTACGAGTACCTTCTTGCATTTGATTTTTAACTTAGGATGTAATGATAGGAATACTATATGTTTATGAAAATAATCCACTTTTGCGTATTATACATACTCCAAACTGAAAATATGGTTATTCAAGCACACCAATCTTTATTAATTTGTGGGTCTTGGTTAAATTTTGGTAAAATGCTCCCTTGGTGAAAGTAAAAACTTGTCTCTTTTTTTTGTCCTTAGTTAGCCATGCCACCTTCCTCATGGAAATAGGTCATTTTTTGGGATAATAGTTGCTGGGTCCGCGAGTAGGGTCCTAGTTTGGTTCATAGCGTTGGAGCATATCGCTACTCTTTGGCGTGAGAGGACTGTGAGAGAGTCGTTGAGATATTTTTCCTTGAAGGGCTTGGTTCATAGTTGGGCCACCAGTGCAAGTGGCCCATAAAAGGGAATTACTATATTCCCAGTTGTCATATTTGGCACTAAGGAAGTCTTTTTCTGATGTTTATGAAATCACATGTTGCAACTGATGTTTACTCTTTTTCTGAGGTTATCAAGGAGGGGAAAGGTTTAACTGTGCTTTGTCAAGTTCAAAACTATGAAATTCTGCAGTCTCTCATCAAAATTGGTTTGTGTGCTCTTATATCTCTGTGTTTTTTTGAGAGCGGTGAGCCCACTGTACAGAACGAATTGACAAAGATGTAGACAACAGTAAAGTTACATGAAAAAGTCCCTTAATCTAATTTGAAGTACTCTTTAATTATAATCTGTAATGAATCACCTCAAAAAAAAAAAATAAATAAATAAATAAAATTTTTCTGTCCACAAACTTACCTTTAGCTTTCTCCCTTTTCTTTTTCTGTAACTTTACCATTGCAAAGGCTTTTCACAGTCTAAAGTAATATTTATCATAAGCACTGCTGTGAACTTATAAAATATGGCTGATTTTTTCATTTTCAAATTTTTTTTTTAAATACATGCAGATTTTGTTCTTTTTTTGATGAAATTTCTACCTGACACCTTTCACATTCTTCCTTCCTTTTTTTCAGCTGTGGCAGCTTCCATTAAAGATCCTGTAACAAAAGAATTTTTAATCAACTTTGTAGAACAACGTCGATGGATGTGCGATGATCCCCTCAAATTGTCTTCATCTAAAGAGGATGCAGAAATGATGCCTCCCCCTAAAATGCGTCGACTGAATTAACAATACTCCTTAACAAGTCATAATAAATCTTGGCTTAATTTACTTAGTTAATTGTTTTGTCTGGTTCAAAACTACACTTCAGATACTTTTTTCCTTGTTTATAGTGCTCCCCCTCCCCTTTTCTTTTTTAATTCTTCCCCTGTGAAATGTGAATCAGTATTTTCGTGGATCTATGGATTATGTATCTCATCTCTAAAATTTATCAAGCATAAATGAAAGCGGTGATTTTCATTGATTACTTCTTATCATTTTTATTTAAGAATGCTGTAAATTCTATTTTTAGAAACATGGGAATTGTCAGAGGAATTATTTTACTTTTCTCAAAAATTAATAGATAAATTTGAAATGATTAATCCTTGAGCACCCTGCCTGAAAATAAATATTATATTTTGTTTTAACATTTGAGTCTTCTTGGAAAATTTTCCTCACACTGCTAGTACCTTTGTGATCTCAGAAGTGGATTTAAGGGAAGATCACATGCGTCGTAGCCCATGTTGGCAAAGGGGGCAGCAAATCAAGGAATTGTGGCGGCAGATTGCAGAAGTGATCATTTTTTTTTGCTTTCTAAGGCTTTCAAAGTTATCTTTTTCAAAATCCAAGGGTGGCAAACTGTAGTCGGCCCAGGGCTGCAAATTCCTAGATTCAACCCCATGTGATATCAAATTTAAATCATTATCAAATTAAGTGAATTTGATTAATATAGAGTCGGTAAGTCTTCCATTCATTGTCTCTATTTTTAAAATATATTGACAGTGTAGGTAAGTGCAAGAGTACGAATTTCGTTTAAGGTGTTTCAAAATCTCCCCTCCCATCTCTCCTTATCAAAAGAGAAAAAACTTTGCTATTGCTTGGAATTCTTGTGGAATAGGTATTCTTCACACAGAGGAGGAATATCATGAAAGTTTTCAAGATATGATGTTGAGTACTCTTCTGTATGAAAATTAAAGCATGGCAAGGAGTCTGCAACATTGCAAACTTAGATATCGATGGTGAAACTGCTAAAATGCGTACCCATCTCGGTTGCTATGTTTCAAAACATTCGCTCCTATTTTATTTTTTAAAAGAAGACCAAACGAAGTAATCACTTGAAATTTTCACGGAATATTCTTCAAATAGATAAGAAAAATCACCGGGGTTTTCAAGAAATAACGTATATTCGTTTTCGATGTATAAAATTAAGTATGAGGGGAAGTCTGCAATGCCCCAAACCGAGATACCTACGCATTTCTGCAGTTTCACCATAGACGATATGTGTTCCTGCAGTTTCCTTGTGGATACGCTTATATTTTGCAATTCTCTTTGCTCAATGATATGAAGTGTCAGGAAAATTTGTAGAAATTTCTTTTAGCAGGAGGTATGCAGTTTCAGGTAAAAAAAGAGATAAGTAATAATGTTGGAGAAATTGAAAGTACCTAGACACTGTGCACCTGAGGCTAGGGTGGGACTTATTTTTTTAAATCGACAAAACCAAATGTTGCACGGTCTTAAATGGTTCTATGTGATAAAAAAACACGGTAGCCAAGAGGATTTTGAGAAAAAAAAATTTTAACCCGGCGCGCACAGAGCCTAAACATCGAGATTTTTCCGGGTTTTTTGGCATTTTCGCCGTATATTTTTGATATTTTTGCCAGCAACACGGATTTGACGCTAGATGTCCAAAAATTGGTACAAACCTAGCACATACCTTGCAGATTAGGGGAAAATTTTTGTTTTTCTCCTAGGTCACTCTCAGTTCGCTTGGTAATGCCGAAACTCTCCGCTCGGCAGCTCTAAAAATCGAAATTTCGCCGTTTTTTAACGTATAATGAACTTTTTGAGCAACCTATAATGGTAGTAAAAATCCGAAAATTGGTGGAAAGCAAGTCCATACCATCAGTATGGAAGGGCAAATGTCAGAAAACTCCTACGTCTTTTACTTTCTGCCAAGCTATGCCCATAATGGTGGAAAACTTGTCAAAAATAGCTCAATTTTGACCGTTTTTTCGCGTTCGAAAATTTATTGGACACCCTGTAATGACAATGAAGGTCCGAAAATTTGTGGAAAGTAAGTTCATACCATCTGTATGAAATAAAACATTTTACTTGGTTCATACGTCTTATATTCTTCGACCTGCGATACCCGAGATGGCAGCGAAAACGTCAAAAATACCTCAAAATGGCCGTTTTTTGATAATTTTTTGGAACACCTTGTAGTGGCAGTGGAGGTCCGAGAATTTGTGCAAAGTAAGTTCATACCCTCCGCAAGGGATAAAAAAATCTACTTGGTTCCTATGTCTTACATTCCTCGTTGTGCGGTGCCCGCAATCACTTCGAAAACGTCAAAAATACCTCAATTCGGCCGTTTCTTCAATGGCGAAATTTATTAGACACCCTGTAATGACACTGGAAGTTCGAAAATTGGGGAAAAGCAAGTCCATACTACCAGTATAAAAGGGCAAATTTCGAAAGGTCCATAGATGTTTGATTCTTGGTCGCACGGTGTCTTCAGATACACAAAAATCGTGAAAAATACCTCCATTTTGTCCGGTCTTTCGCTATTAAAATTTAATAGACACCCTGTAACGGCAACAGAGGTCGAAAAATTTTCTGAAAGTAAGATCATTCCATCTTCATGCAATAAAAAATTCTACTTCGTTCCTATGTTATGCATTCCTCGTTTTGCGGTGCCCGCAATGGCATCGGAAACGACAAATATATCTGAGTTCGGTCAATTTTTTTTACGCACCCTTTTTTTCGCACCCTGTTATGACATCAGCGACTCTTAAAAGTGCCAAGTAAATATACCTTGTTTATATATCTGAAAGGAACGGCAATTTTTCAAAGACCCTTACATTTATAATTGTTGTCGCTAGACGCCCTGAAGTAAGGCGAAATTTTCTAAAATACCTAAATTTTATCCATTCCTTTCTTTCAACACTAGCTTCTTACATAGTTTCGGACCTCCGCTGTCAGTACAGGGTGTCTGCAAAAATAATTCGGTAAAAAAAATTGACCGAACTCAGATATATTTGTCGTTTCCGATGCCATTGCGGGCACCGCAAAACGAGGAATGCATAACATAGGAACGAAGTAGAATTTTTTATTGCATGAAGATGGAATGATCTTACTTTCAGAAAATTTTTCGACCTCTGTTGCCGTTACAGGGTGTCTATTAAATTTTAATAGCGAAAGACCGGACAAAATGGAGGTATTTTTCACGATTTTTGTGTATCTGAAGACACCGTGCGACCAAGAATCAAACATCTATGGACCTTTCGAAATTTGCCCTTTTATACTGGTAGTATGGACTTGCTTTTCCCCAATTTTCGAACTTCCAGTGTCATTACAGGGTGTCTAATAAATTTCGCCATTGAAGAAACGGCCGAATTGAGGTATTTTTGACGTTTTCGAAGTGATTGCGGGCACCGCACAACGAGGAATGTAAGACATAGGAACCAAGTAGATTTTTTTATCCCTTGCGGAGGGTATGAACTTACTTTGCACAAATTCTCGGACCTCCACTGCCACTACAAGGTGTTCCAAAAAATTATCAAAAAACGGCCATTTTGAGGTATTTTTGACGTTTTCGCTGCCATCTCGGGTATCGCAGGTCGAAGAATATAAGACGTATGAACCAAGTAAAATGTTTTATTTCATACAGATGGTATGAACTTACTTTCCACAAATTTTCGGACCTTCATTGTCATTACAGGGTGTCCAATAAATTTTCGAACGCGAAAAAACGGTCAAAATTGAGCTATTTTTGACAAGTTTTCCACCATTATGGGCATAGCTTGGCAGAAAGTAAAAGACGTAGGAGTTTTCTGACATTTGCCCTTCCATACTGATGGTATGGACTTGCTTTCCACCAATTTTCGGATTTTTACTACCATTATAGGTTGCTCAAAAAGTTCATTATACGTTAAAAAACGGCGAAATTTCGATTTTTAGAGCTGCCGAGCGGAGAGTTTCGGCATTACCAAGCGAACTGAGAGTGACCTAGGAGAAAAACAAAAATTTTCCCCTAATCTGCAAGGTATGTGCTATAGGTTTGTACCAATTTTTGGACATCTAGCGTCAAATCCGTGTTGCTGGCAAAAATATCAAAAATATACGGCGAAAATGCCAAAAAACCCGGAAAAATCTCGATGTTTAGGCTCTGTGCGCGCCGGGTTAAAATTTTTTTTTCTCAAAATCCTCTTGGCTACCGTGTTTTTTTATCACATAGAACCATTTAAGACCGTGCAACATTTGGTTTTGTCGATTTAAAAAAATAAGTCCCACCCTACCTGAGGCACCAAATCACTTGAAAAAGATAAATATGTACATGATTTATTAGAGAACAGTCAATTTTGAAAGAATTTGTTCGAAATTCGCAGCGCTCCAAAGAAAATTTTGAACTTATTTTCTTTCTATCTATAAGATGATTTCTATAAAGTCCATTGGCTTTGAAAGTGGCGAACCATTAGTGTAAAAATTATATGTAACTTCCTGTTAGTTAGTTAGTTAATTAATTAAGCCAATTAGCGACTAGGCTATTTACGTCTGAGACTAAGAGTTTGCCTTAAATATCAAGATTAACTTGTTTAAAGAGCTTTAAAATTTCGGTTGTTACGTTTGATTGAGGATTATTAATTTTAATGAAACATATCGACGGTGTAAGTCGGCGATCACCTAACTCGCATCCTTAACATTCTAGAGGAAAAATCAAATTTACCGCCAAGAAAATAACCGGTCGTACCACCAGTCGGCCGTCATCAATCACCATCCGCCATTTTTATTTAGCCGTCGGTTTGTTGACATGCATTCGCATTGCGTCTTCGTTCACCACCGGCTTCCGCTGGATTAATTTTGCATTTAACTGATTCCCACTGCATTTTCGAACTCACTAAAGCGTTAACAAACATGGCAGAATACTTGGCATCAATCTTTGGAACAGAAAAAGACAAGTAAGTCCCAAATTTTTCTTATTTCCTCTTACTCTAGTCAACGAACCAAGGCTCCTCCTCAGACCATCATGTAAAATTGTCATCAAATACATTGCTCTGAGAATTCACCGTTTAAATCGTTGTATATAGGCTTTTATTAGAAGTTACCGATAGCAATATTGTATTTCAATCTCAATCATTTAGAAGAAACCCTTGCTCCAATACTGGATTTGACTTGGAGACCGGATCAAGACCATAGCGTGAATGAATTCCGTGCTCCATTCTTAATTAGGAGACTCATTAAACAGGCGTTGGTAAGCAGAGTTTGACAGATAGGTGAAAACACGAAACAGAGCCCTGGTGTGCTAGACGCTGTTTAGGGTGACTTTTAACCAGTTTATTCCCTTAAGGTGGATCTTAGCTTTTGCGCAAAGCATTCTGGTTACGGTTGATAAATCTAAAATTTTAACCTCTAGGTGAATTATTCTGGGGAAATCTAAATTTCAATCTTCAGACATTGATGAATTTTCATGCTGAAAATAATCCTCCAAAATCGTAAAACAAAGTCCAAAGTACTGTTTCCAATTAACCGTGGATATCAATACATTGAAATTGGTTGTAAAATGGAAACGTTACTTTTGACTTCATTTTAAGATTTTGGCGAATAATTTTTGGCACTACCACATTCAATGAACTATCTACAGACTGAAACTTAGTTTTCTGAAAGTAATGTACCCAAAGGTTGCCAAAGGTTAAAATTTGAGCTATACTGATCATACCCAGAATGCATTGCGCAAAAGCTTAAGACTGCCTTAACCCAGCAAAAGGACAATTAAATTGGACATGGTATTCCCAGTCCATTTCTCAGCCCTAGTTTGCCTCTGATGTCAAGTCATCTCAAGTTAGGAGTTAGGAGTGCAAACGGACAAGTAAACAAGGGGAACTTACCAAGCTGCTGCTTCCGATTGGACTGAATAAATTTTGTACAGTTAAAATTTTTGTTTGTTTTTGTTCTCTTTTTGAAATTTTGTTCTTTGGTCCATTGGGACAGTGTTTTTTGTTTTTTCCAATGCGCCCTGGAAGCACTCTTAAAATATTCCATAAAATCTGGTTTGGAGCCCGCGTAGACAGTGCGCGCTGGGAGGGCTGGGCAAGGCAAGTCGCACTCCTTTGCCTCCCTAGCCCTCCCGGTTTGCACTGTCAACGCGTGCTCAAAACTGCATTTTTCAGAATTTTTTTGGAGTGTTTCAAGTGCACATTGGGAAAAACCATAAAAACAACATTGTAATGGACATCCAAAGAAATCATACAAATTATTTCAGCCGAATCAGAGGCGGCAGCTTGGGAAGTTCCCCTTGTAAGAGTATGAACGAGTGCTTACAGTGCTAATCTCTGGAAATAGCAAATCAAGACAAAAGGTAGCCGAGCTCAAATGGATCAGGCTCCTAATAGCCACGTTGTTAACCATTGAGACATATACATCTGTTGTAATCTCAGTTTCTTTTACAAAATATCTCATACTAGTGTTGAAATTTCCAGAATGTTGAAATCTTATCTTTCACCTGTGCTTTGTTCCTTTTCAGAGTCAACTGCTCTTTCTACTTCAAGATAGGAGCTTGTAGACATGGCGATAGATGTTCCCGAATCCATAATAAACCGACTTTCAGTCAGGTAAAAGAATTACTTAGAGTACTCCATAGTTAAGTTATTTTGTACTATGCAAAGGAGCTTTCATTAGAATATTTTGCAGGGACAGGATTGCCATCTCGATCCTTTCAGAGTTTCTTTCCGATAACTTGTCCTTTTTTGCTATATGAGCAGTATAGAAAATTCCCGATTCTGGGTACTTACTCCCTATTACTACTCTACTCTATTACTATATATTCCCTACTCTATGCATATTCCCTACTCTATGCATATTCCCTACTCTATGCATATAGAGTAGGGAATATGCATAGTATTCCCTACTCTATGCATATAGGAAAGAAAGAGAACTTATCTGAAACGAGCCCTTCCACAGAATAACTGCCACCTCGTGCTTGGTTGGTGAGTTTTAGGCTTACATAAATGTTCCTCCACCTCTAACTTTTGATCGAGGAAGGCAAGTAAGATAGCTACAGATTTCTAGCCAAGATAAGTTCTTTTTGATTTAGAATATCTGAAGTAAGTTCTGAGCAAACTTTGACGAAATTTTTCCCGAAAGTACTTTTTTTTCTGAGACTTATGGGATGGTGAAATTTCCAAACCCTATGAATTGATCTTGGTGTTACACTTGGTGTTTCCAAACAAGATATAGACGGTGAAACTTCACAAATGTGTATCGTGGTTGCAGTGTTTCACAATCCCTACTCCAGTTTTATTTTTTAAAAAGAACCAACTTCATGGCTTAAAATTTTCACAGAATATTTTTGACATGGAGAAGAATTATCACCAAAGTTTACAAAATATGATATGCAGTAGTCTTTTTCGTAATAAAATAAGTAACAAAGGAATAAAGTAAAAAAAAGTAAATAAATAAATTATGACAGAAAGGTTGCAATCTGAGATACTTATTTTTGCAGTTTCACCATTGACATGTGGCTCAGGAATTTTACTGACCAAGCAGATCCCTCTTAACTCTCAGCTCTTCTTTTTTCAGACAATCTTGTTGCAAAACATGTATGCAAATCCTCAAAATTCAGCAAAATCGGCCGATGGATCTCATTGTGAGTATAAAATTGAAGAGAAGTATGGTATAACAAGAGCAGGTAAGGATAACAGCTGACTTGAATATTGAAGTTCAATTTAGCAACCATAATCATCTTAACGTCCGAACCGAAAGCAAATATTTTAATTCAACAGCCCAAGCAACATCACTTCCACATCAGAAACAAGTGTAGTCAAGAGCATCGAGAAACTCTTTTTCCATTTTTTCCCGTGACTTTTATTCAGCCATTTAAGTGGTAATTGCCAGCTGAATTGGCAGTGAGCTTGTAGAATTACCCAAATACCCACATACTTAATCATTAAAACTAATCTACACTGAGCCAACAGGAGTACAGCTCTTTCATTGAGCTCTGTATTCTTTCATTCCTCACAATGTTAGTGAGACGTGCCATCAGTTTTGCTTCATGTAATTCAAGATTTTTCTCTGCGTGCCAGTTAGCCAGACACACATTACAGCTAGCTGCATTACTGTCCAAGTGTCACATTCAGCGTTCCAAACTCACCTGAGTTTGAGGAGCCATCAGGCCCATATGCTCAATTCTTAGGGGCCTTCAAAAATGTTTAAGGAGCCTAATTGAATGTTTGTAATGTATCAAAGCATAAGACTTGTAGTACTGTGAGTGCAACCGCTCGCTTTGCAAAGTCAATCCAATGCCAATTCATAGAAAAGAACCGCTCAGAAAAATTAGGATTGTGGTAATTTTTAGAAGCTTTTTTGGCCAGAGTCTTTATCCTTTCAGGGTTATGACCGATTTTTTAGGAGCCTTTTGCTTAACGGTGCCTGTGGGTTTGAAACACTGAACGCGTTTCTGTCAAAAAAGGAAAAATAAATGAGAAATGTTTGGACGCAATATAGACTATTTTTATGTATATTTGGAGTTAAGTCTGAAAGTGGTGCTTGTTTCTGTTTGTCCTGATATGATATTCTGGATAATAGTAATTATCCCCCAGTGGTAGGTTCCCCCAGAAAAATTTGATTCTCAGGTGATCAGATGCATCATGAAGAAAAATTAAGGCTCTTTTTGTATTCAGAAACCAATATTCCTGTCCCTTATTCTTAAAGAAAGTTCATTAGTCTGGCAAGGTGCAGGAGAAGGTGTCATGCGTTACAATATACCTTGAAGCTGTGCATTTCCTTTATGCCTCTTTTATCAGACAGTCTTGTCATTGGCTGATTCAGCCATATTCACTCTCAGTGATGTGCTTTTGCTCATGGCGTTTATTGCACTTAAAATGCACACAAATTCCTTAACTATTCATGTCCTGATGGTGGATTTTTTTAGAATTTGTGTCTGTTGTGGTCGCCCATTGAGAACATGCTCACTTTCTAGGAGAAGAACAAACTCAGCTCTGCCGGCAGACTCACACAAAATTCAAAGGATTCAAAACTACTCTAGATTCTACTAGAGATTACTCATCAGACATTTTAATCCAGACTGCTTCAGTCATAATAAAGGCTTAAAAGGAATAGTTTTGTCAATAATCCCTTTTTTATTTTAATTTTAATTTGTTTACTTTTTTTTTATTTAAAGCTTCAATAAATACATTGAAAAAATAGTTTTTACTCCACACATCCTTTCAAGTATCTAGGTTAAAATGTCTTGAGCATGCTTTTGGCAGCAAATGATGAGAGAGGAGGAACAGAGTGAAATATTTCAAAGGGAATAGATTATTGAGTTTCCTCAAAACGCTGACAACTCAAACTGTGCCACTGGTCCTTTTTTACCGCAGTGAATGATATATTATTGGCAGTAAAAGCTATCTTCGCTGTAAACCTCAAGCGCTTAGTGTACAGTGCACTATTGCTGCGAAATTCACTCAGTTGGTGATCTGTACTATTCGTTTCTTGTTGCTGTTGAGGCTTGTCCTTGGTTCAGTAATGATTTTCTCTGTTCTGGCGATAGTAGTGTTTCAAATGGTGCAGCTGAAAGGAGGCTGGTTTGGTCATCTTAGGATGTGATTATGATCTGGATTGCACCTATACTCAGAACTTGTCAAAGAACCAGCTGTTATCCATTATCTGTCTTTTTACCGTTTTTCTGCTTCGTTTGGTAACTTTATTATTTTCTTAATGCTCCCCTCTCCACTAGTGAGTGATCTTGATTCCTTTCAAAACCACTTTCAAATCATCCAAGTATCTTTCATCTATCACCCCCAATTTCGTCAAATATCTCTTCATCCTGTTTCTGTGGCTTTATCTTATTTTATTTTTTTGATTTCTCTGTTCTCTCCTGTGCCACTCACCTTTCCATAAAACTTTTTCCTAGCTTCTTCTGCATGAATTATTGATAATTCTATTTTAATGACTCATGTGTTTTGCTTAAAATTTACACAGACAATTAGTGCAAGTTTTCTCTTAAAGACTTGCATCATAATTTTGCTCTTTCAAAACTGCCCAGACTGCTGAAATTTGCTTACTTGAATATTGCCATTAATTTGCAATGAGTACACATGTGTATATGTTTTTTACAATAATTTAATCTTTATGGATGTACAAATGGAAAAAGTTCAAGAAACATCCGTTTTTTTTCACATGCTAATCTAAGATAAATTTTTTTGATTAATTATCTTACACTGAATCAGATTGGTTATTGCTAGTAAAAATTCACCATAGTTTTCAGAAAAATTATGTAGGTATTGCATTTTTCCTTCGTACATAATTTCTGTTGACAAGACATTTTTCCAAAGTCCTAAGAAAGTAGGTATTTCTGTCATTCATATTTTGAAAAATCTTTACCCTTTGATCAAAAATCAACTCTTTGAAACGTTGGGTGGTCAAGAATTAGAAAGATAATATGATTAAACCGTTCCCCTCTGTTAGGTGAAAAATTGCTAACCACTTTTGAAGATAAATTAATCAACGGACTGCCGTTACTTACCAACTTATCAAGGAATGTAAATGACCATGTCTCCATAGAAATTCACAAATAATATGAAGTATTAATCTGTTCAGCACTATTAGTTTTTTTATTCTGGTCTGAATTCATCTTTCAATGTTTCAGTGGTCTCTAATGTGTCCGATGAAGAGATGCAGGAACATTATGACAACTTTTTCGAGGATGTCTTCGTTGAGTGTGAAGACAAAGTAAGTTACCCACCAAAACCTAACACTTACCTCGTTTAATATTTTAACTTTTTTCATTTTTGTTTTCTATTTCTCTTCGTCTAATCAATTTATTACAAATTTACAATGTAATTTTTCTTCAAATTGCGGTTTTACCAAGGCAATATTCGGAAAAAGATCGTAGACAGTAGTCAGGGGTTGCAACTGCTAATCTCAATTTTGTGGTTTTCACCGTCTCTTGCCTTCATGCAATTCAAAACTAGATCTGCTTTTGGAGAATTTATGTCTAAGTCCTCTCTTTAAATTCACCAGAATCATCCAACTGCATTTCTGTAGTGCTTCAGTTTTTTGACAGAAATTGAAGCAGCACAGCATCTTAAAACTGATTCTGAATTTTTCTTAACTTATTCAGAATGCATTAGAAATTTTCAACCAAGAAAGTTGCTCCATTTCTTTGTTAAAAACAAATAAAACATAAGAGGAAATTACACATTGTCTGGTCCTATTAGAAGTGGATAAAGAAAAAAATGGACAAGTGTCATTTTATCGTAAATGCATTAATCATAAGTTCGCCCTTTGGTTACCCATGAATTTATGCCGAATGATGCCATTTTCTGATTTGACGATTATCCAATCTTTTATTTTCCCAGTCCTTGCTCATTATCATAGGTGATTAGGTTGACATTGAGGTTGCTTTAATGTGTATTATTTTGTCAGTCAGCACAACCCCAGATGAAAGTGTAAATTAATTTATATTTCAACCTTCTTTTTGTCTTGAAATGATGTTCCAACCAACCTGCCTTAAAATATGCATTGTGTGTTTACAGTACGGAGAAATTGAAGAAATGAATGTATGTGACAACCTAGGCGATCATCTCGTCGGAAATGTATATATTAAAGTAAGTAAAGTTTCCAGCCAGAGCTCTGTTACTGCTTTATTTCTAATGAAATGTATGTGATGATTTTGATTTTCTGGTTTCACCATTCTAGAAGTTGATACCCCCCTAGGCCCTTGATTTAACTCATTTATGAGATTGAGGTCTCTCGGGAGACATCTTACGAAGTAAGGTGTATTTATACGGCCTACCAAGCCACGGCACAAACTTCATGAGATGAGCACAATTAGTGCTATTTCATGTTCTTAATAGTGCTTGATAAGTAGCCTAACGAGCTGTCTGAGCGTCGCTTTTGTTAACATAGCCGTAAAAAATTTGAGAGTAACCTCGGCTCAGGCACTTAGCAACTGCATTAAAGAATTGGATTCACTGATGGTGTGGTGCCCATGAGTAGAGACCCCAGAAATTTGTGCGAATTTTCAAAGTCGTTTTCAAGCACTTGGACCGAGCTCAGAGGCATCATGGAATTCTGTTGATTTCGAAAATGTCGATGAAAAATAATCTTTAACGGGTCCGGAGCTGCTGATCATTCCAGCGGACGGGATGCGGAAAACTTCGTAAAACTTTGGTTTCCGTCACCGACCAATCATAGATTTGAGCCTCATTTCGCAATAAACCACTGGCTTTGCCAACCACGTTTTTTAAATTTAAAATAAGAGATGAAAAGAAAACACATATTTTTAGCAAGAATTTGGCAGTTACTAGTGAGAATTTTTGAATTTTCAGTGAGAATTTTAGGATTTGTAGCAAGAATTTTTAGTTTCTCAGCAAGAATGCAAGAAATGGGGTAAAATTTTAGGAAAAATTAGGCAGTTTTTAGTAAGAATTTTGGGATTTTTAGCAAGAATTTGGGTCTTTATAAATCACAAGAAAATGGGGTCTCTACCCATGAGCCGAGTAGAAGCGTTCATATTATGAGGTATGTTGGGACTGCACTGCTGTGTTATGAAAGAGAATGGCAAAGTCAGATTTTAAAATCAAGTTTCCTTTAAAATTCCTCTAATCAATGTTAGATGAAATCACCAATTCAGTCAATACAGCAAAATTTGTCGTATTTTTTTTAAAAACGAGACCTGTGAGAAAGCCGTAAGTCTGCATAAGTTGACATCGTTTCAGACAAAACAGCCATAAGGGATACTATAGTCGTCTTTTTTTATGCCATCAGTCGCCGTCACTGCGCAATCATTCGTGTTTTGTTTCGTTGATGCCATCAGAAATGGGCGGAGCTTAGTTTGTCAAACTGAGCTAGACCATCAGTCACGTGACGCTTTGACGCCATCAGCCGCAATCACTCGTCACCCGAGTCCGGAGTGTCTCCATGGAGCACCATCAGTGAAACCTAACCTTTAACAATTTTTTAGTAGCGTAATCCAGTGATTGGATAGAGAAAAATGGGCGTAACCATCAGTCGCAATCACAGCGATGCCATCGGTAAGCGACCGACGACATAAAAAAAGACGACTTATTCTGCCGTGGAGCTGTAGTTATCGAGTAAAATGAGTGATAAAATTAAGTTTATATTAAAATATAAATCGAATCTATATTGAAGATTTGTTGTAGGTGGCATAGAACTGCGTCTGAGACATGAGGCTTGCAGATTAGGCACAAACAAAATTTTGTGAGCCTCTACTTAATTTTTACTAAGATATCGTTCCTAAAAAAAGTTCACTTTATCAACTTCTATTGTGCTTACCATAGTTTTTCATATATACGCACCCACACCTACCATGTATGCATCACAACCTACTTCTAATTTTTTTTTCTGCCTTGTGCTTTAATAGTTCAGACGTGAAGAAGATGCTGAGAAAGCGGTCGCTGATTTGAACAATCGCTGGTTTGGTGGTCGCCCTGTCTATGCTGAATTAAGTCCTGTCACAGATTTCCGTGAAGCTTGCTGTCGCCAATATGAAATGGGGTAAGACTGCTGCATAAATTATCCTAACTCTATGTTTGCAATACAGGGTGTCTCAAATCGAATAATGGAAACTTCAGGGACTATTCTGAAGACTAAAATAAGACTGTTTCGTTCCCGAAACTCTCTTTTTTTATGGCCTTCAAAGTTCCCCCAAAAGTTGATTTTTTAATATTTTAGCCCTCACTTCTCCAAAAAATCACATAAAATTGGGCTCTGAAAGGAAATTCATGTGCTTTGAGATAAGTGCTGGTCGTAATTTTATGACTCCTCAATTAAGGTTGCTCCGACCTCTGTAATCCCATTTTGTTTTCATTGACTGTATAGTGGAAGCTCTATTTTTACTCATCTTTATCATATTTTCATTGCATTCTTTTCTTTTAAATTTTCCAGTGAATGTACCAGGAGTGGATTCTGTAATTTTATGCACTTGAAACCCATCTCTCGTGAGCTAAGAAGGTTCTTGTACAGTCGTCACAGAAGGTCTAACAGAAACAGGTAATGTAAATTAAATTCTTTGAAAGTTTTGTGATAATTTCAATTTTTTCCGAAAACTTACTCCTTAATATCAGTGAATTAAATGTGTAAAACTACCCTCCTCAACAAGGCTTTCCAAAGATTCAGGAATGACCTAGAAAATAGGGGTTCCTGGAGTAAATTTTACGAGAAAACACGTTTCCAAATTATATACAGCTCCAAAGTGCTTTTTGGACTGGAAAAAAGAGGTTTAAGGTTAAAGTCTTTGAAAGAACATTTCTCATTCAGCCTGAAGCTTTTGAGTTCATTTGAAGTAACGACCCATGGTTTCATTTACTGCGAATCCAGTGCAACAAGGCTGCTGCACAAATCAAATTGAACAGAAGAATGAACAGAAGATTTCATTAAAAATTATCATTGACAAAAATACTCACTTTCTGGACAGATAATATTACGAGCACAATCGAGGAACATAATCTTTTGTTCCAATTGCGTTCTGGAAGTATATATGCAAACAAACCCGAATGAAAGAATACATGCCAGTTGATTCTTCTTTTGACATCATGTAATCTGTTGGCACGATATTTTTTCGATTGAAGCAGGCTTGGATTTGTGGCGTGTAAGTGGATGTGTTTAAAAGTCTTTTACTCAGCTTAAATTTGATTGAATGAAAAACGGCAAAATGCAGGTATTCCCATTTATTAGTTACTTTTTGAAAATTAATAATAATGATAATGGGGGGAAAAAAGAAAAAAAATATATTGTGCAATAGCCTGATTGCCTTTTTTTACAAAATGAACATCGCAGTGAGAAACGAAAAAAAAAAAAGAAACACTAGTCTTAAAAATTAACATCCAAGCCACTGTCAAATGATGTGAATCAGTAGAATTATCGTATTTACTATTTATACTAGTGTACCAGCACCTCAGGTTCTAACCTATCGCATCAAACAGGCTCTATGAAGAATTTACCTGTCGCTGTTGTGAAAAATTTTCTGTAACCAGGTATGCAGATAACTTGTAACAAACATCTGCTTTATTTCAGATCAAGCCGCAGTAGATCCAGAAGTCATGTTGGTTCCAGAAGAAGCCGCACGCCCAAGAAAAGTAGCAGCCATCGCCATGGCCGAAGTGGGCGCTATTAATCTTTTATCTTTTATTTTCATCTATTGACATCTTCCGTTTGGTATCTTAATTTTCATGTCATTTTACGCAATTAGTTCAATTCAGAAAATTTGTACCATTATATCATTCCTATTACATCAGAGCTTAAAGGTCAAGATTGAAGGTCAATCGTTGAATACTCTTCTTTCTTCAGCCCTGAAAGTTGTATCAAAGTCGAGTATCCTGCACAAAAGCAATGATAAGCAAGCCATCTAGAATTGTTGAACTTTTATCTGGCTGTTTTCATTCTTTCTAAATGAATTAGTTATGCTGCTTTGGCTCCGATAATTTCACTCTCTGTTTAAGTGCATGAAAAATAACTTTCTCAACCTTTTATAATTTGAATATTTTCAATTCTGTCAGACATATACATGTATTGTAAAAAATATTGTCAGCTTAAGAATCTAAGCTATCTTGAAAAATACAATACACTTAATTGGCCTCCAAGAAATGTAGTTTTAAATTATTTCTTTAGTTAAAGGTTCAAATGAACAAAAGTCTTAAGACCTCAAAGAAATTTTTTATTTCTTTTCGGGTGGTTCAAGTTTTTTCTTCTCTTTTCGATCCTTTTTTAAGCCAACTTTTGGCCCTCTAGTATTGCGTTATTACAAGAAATGTCCATAGAAAGGAACTACCTCCAGCTGGAGTTGACTAATGCGAAAAAGCCTGTCGCAAATAAACTCGTTTTGACTCGCAAATAGACCGCTTGACAAGGTTTTAATCAGAGGAAAAAATCACATGTTTTCTCTTCAATTACTTGAGCAGAAAAAGATTTTCAAAATGGGAGGTTCAGAAGTCAACTCCTGAACTATATATCAATAAGTCTCGTTAGCACAGTTTAAATTAATGTAAATAATAAAAATGATGCCATTTTTAACTGGATATGTAAAAAGGAACCTCATCTTTTGGGGGGAAATCTTCCTTAACTTCTTGCAAACACTTTATGGCATTTTTCTACAACCTGAGAATTTTTGTTTTGAAACTTTATGAGTAATATTCAAGGTTTCCAGATTTTCGTCCTTCGTGCATTCGCCAAAGGTAAGGAAAAATTTTCTCCTGGTAGATGCGGTCCCTTTTCACAGATTCAGTCACAATCGAACTTTTGCCATTTAAATGTTAATCGTTAACACTCATATCTTGTCTAGGAGTTGATTTCTAGACTTCTCATCATGTGATTTGTTTTCATCAAGTAATTTTGAAGGGAAAAAGCATGACATTCGGCTTCAATTTATACCTTCTCATTGGCTCATTGTATATTTTATTAATCTGCAATTCATTTTTTCAAATAAATAAAGGAAGTTAATCGAAGTCTATATAGTTTCCTTTGAAAATTACTTATCAAGGAACATTCTGGAAGATGACGAGCAAGGTTCAGAAAGCGCAGAATGGTATAAAATGTAAATTAAACAAAATAATAGGAGACAGAAAGTAAATTTATTACTCAATTCTCGTTTTTAAAGTATGTTCTTTTTTTTACAATATGAATTTAGAAAAAAGACCGATGAATTCTTTACAAAATGGACAAAGTACTTTCATATTCAAGTAAAAAATTTTGTTTGACGCATGAGTATTTCAATATTTCTAATGCGTTAAAAATGAAGATCCCTCTCTTTTCAGATGGATAAGTTTAAGTATGTACATAATCAAACAATAGTAAAAAAAAGTTTACAAAAACTAAGGGTGCACTACAACATAGAAAATCAGTACAAAAAGATCTTGTTTAAAAAAGAGTGGTGTGTTCAATTTTAATTCTATGTAATTGTTTTGAATTTTTAATTTTGAGCATTTGTTCTTTATCATACAACACAATTTCAAATTTTACGCTTACTTCTTAGTCACTCATGCGTATTGAATGATATGATGAGTAGAGTGGCAGTACAATGAAAATTTAGGAAATCACAAATAAGCATTTCAGCACTGCTGCCGACAGCATTTCTACATCAGAAATATAGAAACATTAACAATGAGGCTCCAAGTCATTCACATGAATGAATTTCTAAACAGGAACCTTTTTATCTTATTTAATCATAATTATTTTATCATCATCGACGTAGAAAAACGTAAGTATTTCCAACAAAAACAAGAGAGGAGTGAGAAACCATTGAGTAAAATGAGCAAGGATTGATTGCTGGGAAGAAATGAATTGCTGTCGATTTGTTCAATGCCAGACCGGCAGTGAGTGGCAAAAATGGTTTTTACCATTCACAGATAGCCATGGGTATTATTCTTTCTAGGGCAAGAGAGTCCAGTAAGCTCTTCGGTTATAGTGTCTGCAATGGTTCAGCAATTGTTGTGAGCATAACTGAAATAAGGCCTTAGCATTGCTAAAACTAACAGTAATTTTTCTGAATCAGTATTTTGAGTATGCTTAAGTAGGCTGGCCAAAACACCAGTGAACATCAGATGACGATGAATGACTACATGAGGTTTTTGTTTTCTTGTCACCAAAGACAGAATTGAAAGATTATCTTTAATATGCCGATTATATAACAGAAAAACAGAGTTGAAACAACATGAAGCGATGATGAGTCTGCAGCATTTCAATCAATGGCTGAAAAGAAGAACTATAATTATTTACAAGATTTGCTTTTTTAGTTACATTTTATAACTGCTACATTACTGAAAGGAATTCCTGAAAAATGCCTAATTATAGGAAGTGAGTAATGATTTGAAGCAAAATATACTTCTTTACACACACTTTAAAACATGGAGAGCATGTAAATCCTTAATTGTATTGAATTTGAAGCATGATCCTAACTCTATTAGCTCATAATCTCATTTTTGTTAGTTCCTCAAAAAAGAGAAAGTACAGGGTTTACAGTGGTCTAGAAAACCTAGAAGGTTGGAGAATTTTTTGGAAAAGTCAGGGAATTTTGCAAGGAGTACGTCAGCTCAGAAACCTCGACCAATGCCATTCATGAGATTATTAACAATTTCTGAGTGCTTTTGTCCATAATTTGAATATCCAGATGTGGCACATTAATCTAAAGTTCAACAGACATCAGCATGTATAAAAGAAAACAAGATTAAAGGTAGTTTAGTGCAACGATTAGGAAAAGTAAGGAATTTGAAAATTTTGGAGTCTGAGGAAAGATATAGAGGTCAAAAGAAAAACGAGGAATTGAAAAAAGAGAAAATTTTGTAACCCGAAAGTACATATGATTATAATTTCGGGTTTTCCCCACGTTTACAAGCACATATTTTTCATTAGCATATTATTAAAATGAAAAAAAAAATACATTCATAAAATCTGAGAAAATGAGTAAATATAACGGATATTTGAACAAGTTGTGTGCAGACCCATCAAAGGCAGGGGGAGGGAAGAAAAAAGCTAGGAGAGGGAGAGAAAAAGAAAAGGAAAAAAAATGTTGATATTAAAAAGTACTATCACAATTTTTAGGTAAAAAAAAAATAAATAAAAACAGTCATGAAATATTTTTGAGATAAATCAGACGCACGTTAGTTTTACATATTTACATTTTTACACAGATTACAGGAAATACATTATTTACATAATTCAACAAATAACTGAGCAAATCTTGCTCTAGGAAACAATTTGACGGATCAGCAAAATTTCAATTCAAAGGTAAAGGTTGAACAATTTTGTTTTAATTCAATGCACAGAATGCCTCTATGATACTATATATACTTGAGGAGCTTCTGCCACAAGCTGGTACCTATTTACAATTTTGCATCCAGTAATCCAGCTATCTTTTTTGAGAAAACATCAATGATTTTCTCTAATACTTGGATTATTTTAGGAAAGTTGCTTCTAGGCTTTTAAAACAGGTTGACTAAAGACTATTTGACCATTTGTGGTGTTCACCGATCATTAAAATGTGCATCTATCTGCCAGAGGTAAAAAGCCTCCTGTCCAAAGTTGCAGATGTACTTAAAATGGCTTAGGCTTTTTCCTGCATTGCTGTCTTGTCCTTTCACATTAAGAATTTTCAAGAATGCAATGAGCACAGCAAAAAAATGTAATACTGTAGTGAACAAACAAATTAAAATCCTTTGAATTGAAATTTTACAGATTACCTTAACAAGTAATGAGAAGAAAAACAAAAAACGTGTAATGACAAAAAATAGAAAGTGAATGAAAAGTGAACAAGGGTCAAAACTTTTCAAAAAAATTTCAACCTCAAAACATAACAACACTGTGCGTAGAAGAATCTCAGTTGTGTCTGTCTTGCAGGGTTCTTTTTTCTTAAATATGTGTAGAAATTGAAAATGATTTGCCTAAGGAACAAAAATATGAGAGAGGAGAAGTCGAACACTGCCATCCAAATTCAGGAAATTTCTTTTTTGGCCAAAGTAGCACCAACTTCCAAAGAAAAAATTGAGTCTTAAATCAATTTCTACCTACTACGGGTGGATCTTAAATGAAAAACAACTAGGAATGGATGTAGTTAAATTTCGCATCAAACTGATATGACAGTGTTTTTTCATTTTCATAATACGAAAATTCATCTGGATAAGGAGGTTCGTTTTTGAAAAGATCTGATAGTTCTAGGTCTAGGAGTAATTTTTTTGAACTTTCAATGTAGAATAATTTTGATTTACAAATGGGCTCTTGCAGCACCTCTGTCAGAAGACATGACTAATAAATAAGGCATAGTTTTTTCAAGACTGACCTCATTTAGACAATTAAAGAGATAGAACATACACAATATTCTTCATCCTAAAAATTCTCTGCATATGAACAGGATACTCAATTTAACATATTTTACGGAGGATCATTATGCGAAAATACTAACACGAGAATCTAGTTTAGAATAAGATTTTAGTAAAATCTCAACCATGAAAACAATTAAAAGTAAGAGGACCATTATCGATCGGAAAAATTTAAAAATAAATCGATCATTTTATGATATCTAATCATTGTAGGAATCCAAAAATGATAAATCAAAAATTAATTTTATCTCTAACTATGATATCAATTCATCACAATTTCAGTATGAAAAAAAATGAGCAATATCATTTATTATTTCATCCTCTGGAAGAAATTGAATTGAAATCAAATACCTGAGTTTCTGTGAGATATTGATCTAAAAATCTATGCCATCACACTATCTACCTCTTGAGGATTATCTGAATGATGAGAGAGCATCTTTCATTTGGAGATAAATAAAAGAGTAACTTTCATGAGGTGCGTACGTTGCTAGCTTAAGCTATTTCAGTCACAGATAATTTTTCGGATTCTTCTCGGAACTCATCTCTTTCTCAATCTAAATGTCTTTCCAAAAGCTCTGGGATTCTGCATAGAAAATAAGAAAGACAACACAAGGGGGTATTGCTATGATAAAAATTGGTAAAAAATTTCATTTACCTTAAAATAGAAACCTATTGGTAATCGGTCCAAAATGTTTACGGATCATTACGATAACTAAATCGTACAGTTCATTTTCTCGACTAAAGTATAGTTGCTCTGCTGGCACGATAGAAAGACAGTTGCATTATTTTATTGAACTCGGTTCCCTTCGGCATATAAACAAGAAGACTCACTACAAGAGCAGCATGTATCACTATTATCACTACAACTTCCTCTTCTTCCATCTTCGCAGCTGCAGCTGCTACGCCATCTATCACACTCGCGGCTTGATGTATAATGATGGCGTGAGGAGGGAGCAAGACTAGGTAACGAGGACTGTACACTTCTATCTGTGGCACGATTTTCATCGTGTTTATGACTATTTTTTCCATACAAAAGAGATGCACTTTCGTAGTCGGATTCGGCAGCTATTTGATGATTACTTTCACAACGTCTTCGTCCAGAGTTGTGACAGTGATTTGAACCACAGCTATTTACAGAATTAGAAAAATTCACTGGAAAACACGGCACCTGTAACGAAAAGTAGAAGTAACATTAGATAAAATCCGAAGTATACAATACATTCCTAGACAATATTAGTGGAGGCAATTTGTAGAAAATGTGAGCAACGAAGAGCTTCAAAAATACCTTTAAAATTTTGTCACTTTCAAAACTTCCATTCAAGCTGGAGAGTCTCCCTGATGTGAGACAAAATTTCCTGACCTAGCAGCAATTCAAAGTTTGTGAAGAATGGGAATCCTAATTCAAAAAAATTTTAGGAATTGGGAATTTTTCTTGACTTGAGTTTTGTTAGGTATCCCAGATGAAATTTGATTCGACAGGCTTTTCAAAAATGTGCACATTCTTCTCCTTCCATTCACATGAACACTATCCCAACCATTTCTGTGTCAGCCTCCAACAAGTCAGCGTAAAGGCTTAAACTCCTCCAATAGGACGTAGAACGCCGATATCAGCAAGTTAGACATAAGCATGGTCGCAGCTTCTCTCTCCTCCTTATAGTTAAATGAAAGCATCCTACAATAAGTGTCTAAGTTCATGACTTTTAATCGAAACTAAAGGGTGAAAAATTGAAGATATTTGTTGCTAAAATAGTATAGTGACTTACAGGAGGAGGATGTTCGTCTGGTGGAGGTGGATTCGAACCAATCCACGATGGTGCATATCCATTGCAACTACTTCCACTCCTTAAAGGTGGAGTTGGTGTATTGGCTAGATTGCAGGCGCTCCTCTTTGACATTTGAGGACTTGAACAAATGACTCCCTGGAACAAGTATCATTGGTGGAAATTAAGAAAAAAATGATCTCTCACTCGTGATCACTATGAAATAGCTTACCTAGTAAATAATAGAGTGAAGGGTACCCCCTAGTCTGACACAAAAATTTAGTTCTTCAGTAGGCGCATTTTCTGTCGGTACGGTAAGAAGTCAGTTTTACCTTTTGAAATGAATTTCTTTTTGAAACTGAATTAATTGTTAAGATGTGTACACATCCATCTTCTTCTTTCTCTTTTTTTACTGGAACCCAAGTTTAGAAATTGAAAAGCACCATTTTGTTTTTTTTTGTTTTTTTTTTTTTTTTACTAATTTGAAACCATTTACTGTAGGTACATTAAAAAATTCAGAAATAAATATGAGTGCTATGATCAGTCAGAGAAATAAAATTACTGCTCTGACATTATTTCATGAAATACATATATTGTAACTACAACACTTAATGAACAGTATGAAATATTGTGATGTGAACAGACGAAGACTTACTTGAGGATAACCTCTCGGCGAGTCTCTATGAGGAGGAGGATGATTAGGAGGAGGTGGTAAAAATTCACTCCAATTCGGCGCTGGATATGAACCTGATCCTGAACTGGCTGTATTGGAGGTATACTTTCGCTGAGATGAATGTGAGTGCCGTTGTCGGTACTCGTCTGAAAAATCAAAATGAAGAATTAATGTAATTGAAGAAAATTGAACAAGTCAACAGTTAATATCAGCGAAACTTTTTATTTTCTCAGCCTTGAAAATTTACGCTCTCTTTTTGACAATCCATGTGAAAAGAGACTTTAATACTCAAATTTGAAAGATAAGCAATAATTGGAAAATTAAAGTTTTGATTCCGTTTTGCTACATCAAGTTTCATTTGAATGTATTTGTTTGGTATTTTGATCTTGAGGTGACTTTGAGACTTCGTATAAATTTGAAAATTATATTTTTTCAAATTTTTTTCTTTTTTTTTTTGGCGAATCCAAAAAGTTTGTTCCATAAAGACATATGAGAATGCTTACCAATATACAACTGATTTAAATCATTCCCACTTCGCATTTGTGCATTGAGCTCTCTACAAGATTGTTCATTTTTGCAAGAGGAATCGTTGGAACTCAATGTTTTAGTTTCTGATGAGCTGCTGGCCCCGAACATTAACCCACTGTCCTATAAGATGAAATAAAGAACAAAAATTGTTACTACACACAACGTGTTAAACAGTACATAATTTTAATGCATTGATTTACAAAGAAAAAGTTATAACATGGCTTTTAAAATTACCGAACAGTGCAGAATAAAAACTAATTTTAAAAATAGATTTAGGTATATGAACTCATGTTCAAATGTAAAAAAAAAAGCTCGCAATAAATAAAAGAGGCACACTATATAATACAGAGAATAAAAGAAAAAGCTTTTCTTCAATGAAAAGTAGGCCACTAAAGACAATAATAGACTAATAGACAAGCTAAAAATTTAAGCATTCAAATACACGTTCTCTCTTCAAAATTTCACTTAGAAAACAATTCGCATAACGAAAATTACTGAAAGTAACTCCTAATCAAAAAATTTTAGTAAGTTCTTATTAAGCACTGGTTACTTAAAATTTGAATTTCCTGCTGACTGGAAAACCAGAGTCTACGTGAATCAAATCATACTCTATAACGGTTTAGGCAGGCTACTTAATTGAGCATTGTCCCTGCCTACCCTGCGTTTTTCAAAGTGTTACCAACATGCAACAGCTGAGTCGAAACACAGAGTGTAAGCTTGCCACACTTTAACACCGCAGAGACTGCGTTAGGGTGACATTTAGTGTGCAATTCAACTCAATTAGATTATTGTTTTTTTAGAAGCAGGACATTTAAATTCAAGTATAAAAAAACACAATAGAAAACAAGAAAAAGAGCAGCAGCGGAAGATTTGGTAAACTTACGAGGCATTCCTCACTCCTGTTATTGTTTGGAGCAAGTAGAGTTGTTGTTGCGTACGGAGTGGGGTTTCCAGGCTGACTGTACTCTTTTCTAGGGTTGTAAAAAGTGGACAAATTTCTTGTATCTACTTCTGCGTAGTCACTGCATTCTTTTATTTGACCTGTGTTTAATAATTTTGTCTCCGTTTCTTTATCACCTCCTCCTCGCCAACCGTGATCAATCCATAGGGTCTCTTTGCCACTTGTCATGAGTCCCATTCCCATGCCGCCCATTAAACTGAGATCATTGGCATTGACAACAGGAACTGTGGATGACATGAAAAATAGATACATGAAAGAATTAAAACACAAAAATAAAATAAATAAAACATGATTCCTGGACGACGTAGAATGCTCTAGTATTAAATACATTTTGAAATCGATATGACTTTGAGTTTGGAAATATCATGTATAGGCACTGAGTCAATGCCTAACACTATTTACAAATTATGCTATAAGAATTGAAACTAAGCACTATTTTTTTCTCTTTTTTTTTTAAACCGTACAATATGATAATATTTCATTTTGATCATGTCATGATGAGAAAGACCAAAATTTGAGATAACTCTGTCAAGAATTTGAGGAGAAAAAAAAACCATGAAGTCCAAAACATTACTAAATCAACAGGAGGATGAAAAATTTTTACCACTAACAAATTTATGTCTTCAATGGATTCGAAAGATTGTGAGAACATGCATTTTATTACACTTGTAAGCATTTGATTGATACCAGTTGATCCATTAGAGCCAGGCTGGTACTACAAGTTTCATATTATGATGAAATAAGAACCATTAGTTACTCCAGAAATTGAATATGCTCTAATGAACAAGTTAATATTGAAACCTTCTTGAAATATGTTGCTCCCTCTCTCTTGAGTATGGAGTCTGTTCTCACTCTTTTTGCAAAAAACCTGTTAGGTAAGTAATTTTGATACCAAGATTTCTTCAACACCCTCTGCCAAGATTTCTTACACATGTGTGCTGGGATGATGATACTTCGTAGATAAATGAATTACAGCTCACAAAAAAGAAATACTCACCACTAAGATGGCCAAGTTCTTTTCCAGGTGTTTGTCGCTTTTTCAAGTAAAAGACAGCAAAGAATCCAGATAAAACCGTGCATAAAAGAGCAGCAAGGAGTACAAGGAACCAGGTTTCATTGACTGTCTCCCCTACATACGCCTTTGGTGGTTGATGGGGGTCCATTAGAAGTGGCACAGGGGTTGAGTAAGGGCCCTGTCCAACACGGGTGTAAGCGACGACTCTGATCATGTAGGAACCACCTGTGGTTAAGTTGGTCAACTGCACCGAGGTCGTCGAGGAATTCAGAGTCATCTGTGCCAGAATCTTACTATTATTTGTCCCTTTCACTTGAATCTAATAAAAAAGAATAACAATTCAAGAGATAAGATTCAATGGACTCTCACAATAAATGTTGCCTTTGTTTATGTGAGAGAAAATTAAGAAAAACTCAGTCAGAGTCATTTAAAGTTCTTTAAATTACCACAATATTTACTTAGTGGTTTTGCTCTAAATTTTAAAAAAAGAGGAATATTATGAAGAGACGATTCACCGATTCTAAACAATATACCTTGTTCAAATTAATCTGATTTAAAAAAATCTAAAATTTCAAAGCATTCATTGGATTAAAACACTAGAATTATGCTCTTAATATCTAATATGTGAATATGAATCACGGACAGTAGATCTACGAAAAAAAGGTCTACTCAAAAAATGTCTATATTTTTTGGTCTACAGTCTAAATGTCTACAATTAAGAAGTCTACTTTTAGAATGCTAACAAAAGTAAATGTCTACATACAACGCGTCTATATTAAAGGAAAATGAATACACGGAGATTATTCTCCATAGATACAACCAAAGAAGTAACTGATGTGAGTTCACTCTACCTTTTATATTCAGAAGTGAACTTTGTGAGCATGGACTTTTATTTAGAAGACATTATTATTTGTAGACATTTTTTTAGCGGACTTTTTAGTTCTAGACATTGTAAATGTAAACCAAAAATGTAAATAAAATATTGTGCAAAAATGTAGACTTTCTGCTTGTGGAAATTTTTGCTGTAGACCTTCTGTCTGCATACCGTGAATATAAACTAATTCAGCAGCCACTATTTATACCATCTGCTTCTTAACTGGTCAAACTTTCATGTGCATAAACTGATCTAATTTTTATTCTAGAGATTTTTAATGTATTTTCCGAAGAAAATAAACTATTTTATTCCTGTTTTGTCCAAAAATGTACCTTGTATCCGACGAGCATCCCATTGTGATGTTGCGGAGGAGGAGCTGCCCAGCGAACATACGCAGATGTCATATTCAGCATTCCAACTTGCACATTATCGGGTGGAGCTGATGGAACTGAAAATAAATTTTAAAAAATTTTTGAAATGAGAGATTTAATACAGTTAAGTAGGTACACAGATTTATATTTTATTTCCAATTTTTTAATTATTTCTTTTTACCAAATGCGCAATTCATTTAAAAGATGGATAGTATTTAAAAATTAATCCAAAATTTTATCAGAAATTCTTACCCCCATAAGAGAATAAAGAGAAAAAATAGTACACTCCCGTCCGGCAACGGCCAAAAATATCATTGCCACAACGTTGCTGCAACGTTGCCGCAACATTATTTTTGGCAGTTACATTGTGACAACATTTCCGCATCTACTTCAGGCAACCACTTGCCGGGCGGGCTGCACCAACATTTATCTAATCCATCAATGTATTCATAGAAAAATTAGGTCCCAACTTCAGATGATAATGTTCAAGACAAAGAGCAGTGCAAAAAAAAAAAAAAAATATTACAAAAGAATTGAGGGAAGCACTAACTAAAATTAGCACAAAATTTACTTACCATCTTCAAGAGTCTGGACAAGCATTGAGTTGCTTGGCTGCCCCTCTACTGATTTGTAAAAAGGCACCAGGAAGAATTCGTACTTGGTGAATTTTCGTAAATTGCTCACGGTATAGTTTGTGGCCTCTGCAGTCATCACTGTGGCGAGATTATACTTTTGGGAGCCTCCAGATAAATCTCGAAATCTCAAATATACTCCCTCCATGAATTCTGCGCCAGTGCTAGACACAACCTGAAAAAATTGTGGGAATCATTGATTTAGGTATGTCATTTTCTTAAAAATAGGTACAAATTCATAAGAACAGAAACAAGAAAAAAACACACACCTTGCTCTTCCTGCAAAATGGTATGGACCCAACACTATTTTACCACCTTGTTATAAACAGAAATATTCGGACATTTTTCTGAAATACTTACAGCTTAAGTACAAACCATATTTTAACCCTCTATGGGTCACAGCGTTACGAATTGGTAACAACGTATTTTCGGGGTTTTTAAAAATTGAATCTTTCCCCTGTGCCATGATTTTGCAAATTTTCATTGGTTTTTTTCTTTCTTCGAAAAATTGATTCCATTAACTTCAAAATTTGGTACTCTATTTTTTTATGCTAGCTACAAAATAGATTAGTGTCCCCTAGAACCTGAGATCCAAAATTAATTCTAGCCATAGAGGGTTAATTAAACGTTGTGGCAACGTTTTTGCATGTACTAAGTCCATTGGGAAATTGACTAATTTTTCAAGTGAATGAAATTACGCTACTATAGGTACTATCATGGGTGAGAAAAATGTTGCAACAATAATAACTTACCTCCCACACTACCCTAACAGACGTGGAGGCAGCGGGAATGAGCTCTTTCAAAGCCAAGACTTTGGTTCCCAATCTTGATCTGGCTTCATCCAATAAATGTTGCGGAACTACAGTATTAAGTCCCAATGTCCGGACTCCCTCAGAGATTTCACTCGGCACACTAAGTCCATGGGAATTTTCTGCCCTCACGATAAACATGTACATTGTATCTGGCTTTAAATCATTGATCTGAAAGTCGCAAGAAAAAACCACAATAATTAAATAGGTAACTTATTTACTTCAGGCTAAACATAATTTAAAGAAAACTACATTACAAACCTTTAAAATTGCAATAGTGTATTTCCTTCGAAAATATACTAATATTCATTTTTAAAAAATTGGCAACAATGCCTTGCACAGCAGAATTAATTACTTATGAGATAAGCAAACTGCCAGCTATTAGTGGCTGTCCCCACAGCAAGTTCTTCTACATTTGGGCACTGCACTCTGCCGTGCTGAAGGTGAATGCTGCAAGTCTCCACCACTCAGAGTAAAAGATTCCTGTTTTAACCCTCTAAACTATTATTAGGCCCCTGTAATTTCCAGATGCGTATAGGGGCAAAATTTCAAATTGGCAATTATATTCATGGAGTCAGCCGAGTTTTTTTAAGCCATCTTGCTACATCATACATTTTGTATTGGATCGGATTATCAGCAGATCCTGAATGGTATGTTCCAGCACCAACACAGGCTTCGTCATCTTGCACCTACCAACAGAGCTGAGCTTCAATGCAATTTCTGGAAACATTAAAGATTTCCTAGATTGGATCAAGAATTTGACTTCTCAAATGAATGATGTCATCATGGAAAAAAATAAAATTACCAACAATCAAAATATATACGCCTTCAAGGGAGACTTACAGTAATTGATTCAGTCGTTATTCTATGGGCAGCAACAACCCATCCTGTTTGAAGATCAGAGGAAAAATACTCGAGAGTATAGCCTATGAGAGCTGAAGCACCCTGTTGTTTGGGCGACGGGTCCCATGCAACAGTTATGCTTGATTTGGTGACATTCAATATTTTTGGCGTCCCTGGAGGACTTGGAAAGGTTGATGGATCTGGGGTTCGATGAAGATGTGGCCCTGGAGTTTTCTCAACACTCAAACTTGCAGACCAAGAGGTTTCCCCACTTTCAGACGAAGCAGTACATGTGTACAAACCCGAGTCACCTGGCTCCAAATCTGAAAAAAAAGTAAGATTTGAGTAATAATTAAGGATAGTTGATCCCCACTAGGTGCTCAATAGATTAAAACTATTTTCAAAAGAACACTGACTTAAAAAGTTTAAAAAAGTATACCTATTAATGAAAAGCAGCAAGACATCTAAAATTTAAATTGCAACACTTCACGATTTCCCCTCAGTATAACATTTTTTCAAAATAGAATTTATCATTATTAATCATTAAGATATCTCATACTTTATGTAAGCACATTACAGTATTACACTGCTATGCTAAGAAAAAACGCTACGAGAAAATTCGGCCTTCGACAGATTTCTCTCAATAAAAACTATATTTTAAAGGCAACCTATGAATATTTATACCTGATATTTTTAGAATCATTAGATAACATTGCAAATAAGATTCCCTGGGAAATGAGAAAAATATTCAAAATTTTCTCAGGGAATTTGTGTAATACCAAAAAAAATTTTGCAATGTTAAAATGCCCTTATGGTGTGATTCCTTAGTTAGACAGGCAGAACAATTTTGAGATAAGAACTCGCGTGGTGGTATACCCGGCACGATTCGCACGCGGATCAAATAAAAACTAGATTCTATACACGTCTTGTCCAACCATTGAATCGAATAGATTGATCTGAAAACTACTTACTGTCTATTTGTAAAGTGCCTGTTGATGATATGCTGACTCTGGAAGATGCTGAAACTGAGCTTCCATCTTTGTACCACCGAATTTGAGGTGGAGGAGTTCCTCTTGCTTGACATGGTAAAGTAGCGACGGACTGAAGAGGAAGAGTCTGATTTGATGGCCCAATTTCAACGATTGGCGGTGGAACATCCTCCACAGACGTTACCTACAAAGAGTAATAATATTACGATTAAAATAGATCGATTGAAAGACCTATTACAAAAAATATAATGAGCAGCTAAGCGGTGAGGAAGTGCGAGACAAAATACCATTATGCTTCTTTATAAAAAAAGAGTCAGATAGTTTTTAAAGGATGGAAACTTAGGTGATTTGTTTTGTTGTTTAAGTTCTGACTAAAGACTTTGATTCACTTTGGAGCTAAACGGTTGTGTAGCACAATTTCAGTCTACACTTGAATACCCAAAACTATTTTTATAAATGAGTCAAATTGACCCATTCTTAAATCCACCAAATGAAGGACAAACGGAGCCAACACAATATGGAATTAGAGCGATGGAAAGAGTGCGCGTTGATGACGGCGCAGAGATACAACTATTCGTGCTTGATGGATATCCGTGTTGCATCTGCAAAATTGAAGGCGCGATGGCGCGAGGCGTGATCTTGCAATGCTCCCTACTATGCTGCCAATGAAGTATGGCTCCGATTCGGAGGAGGAGGATGAGGAGGAGGAGGAGGAGAAGTTAATAAAAAATGAGGCCCGAATACGTCTCTCCTATCTTCGGCTGTGTTGACACTTCATTCTTTCTTTCTGTTCAAATTTTGTCTAAGACTCTTAAGTGCCGGCCCCATAAAACCCGTAGGACACGTGTTTTTAGAAAGTCTCAAGTTCATTTGACCCTGCTTAGGCATACAAGGGTTAAGGCAAGTTAGTTTACTTATTTCTATTGATTTTGATAGAAAAAGAGGGACTCAGACCAGTTCAATAATTTCAATGGTTTTTATTATCTGGTGTTATTAACAATTGTTACTACTAGGGCTCGCACCTGATGGAAACTTTAAGGCATCAAAGGAATGCATGAGGAAACTTACCTGTAAAAAAGCTCTGGCTGTGGTAGAGCCAGCAACACTAAGAGCTGAACAAACGAGAAATCCAGCATCTTCTTTTTGAACTCCTTGAATTCTCAAAGTGCCATCAGAGGACACAAGCATGTGACCATATGAATTCCCTGGAAACATCAACAGTTGGGAACCCTCTTTTGTCCAGAAAACAGAGGGTGGAGGATTGCCGGAAGCCAGACATTCGAAGTTCACTATTCCATTGAGACCTACTTTCTGATCTTGAGGTGATTTTTTGAATGTTGGAGGTGCTGAAAAAGTACACAAGATAGATTAATTAAAGAGGCAGGTGGGGCATTTGGATTTTTGTGACTTATTATATCAAACTATTTGTGTTTAACACATGCATGATTCTGTCAAGCTTGGCTATTTACAGCCCGGAAACTTTCATGTCTGGACTATATTGATGGCCAAAGTGCACAACCACTTATCTCCAGTGTAATGTTTTAAAATTTGCGCACCTAACTTCATTTACACGAATATGAACAAAGCAACTTCATAACTTGAAATTGGATTAGAATACTGTGCTGCGGACAAAGGCGAAAAATCAAGGCAGTGGTTTGCGAGAATTTACGTTGACTTGCTTTTCAAAAAAAGAATTAAGCACAAAAGGAAGTCTGCAACGTTGCTATCGGAGATACGTAGTTTCGCGCTTATTTAGCTACCGATATATCTCTCATGATTCTGGAGACTTCACTTACTCTTATTGTCTTTAATAACGAGTTTCTAGCGTCTGAAAAATCCGTGTAGTTCTAAAAGAAGTGCGGACATGGTGTTAACCGCATGTAAAATAACAGAGGACAATTGGTACGTTTATGTGTATTTTTTTTCATCATTTTCAATGACAGTATCCATACAGAGTGAGCAAAAACTTAACGGCAGTAACAAGTTGAAAAACGCCGACTCCGCGAGCTCAACTAATCGCGCCTAACACACGAAAAGCAGTTTAGCGCCTACAAGAGCGCAGGAATACTTCACGCATTGCGCCTAACGCAGTGCGCGGTCGCTGGTCGGAGCCAAGCCCACATTAGCGCCTTCGAGACTGTAGGGATACTGCACGCATTGCACGTTCACTACGGTGCAATACGGGCGAGGTTCGACGCTTTCGGTGCCGAACCTACCGCGGTGCAGACAATTTACGATCGAGACAATTTAAACTCAATCTAATTGTCCTGATAACTTAATGTAATGGCGAATTGAACTCACAATGTACGATGAGAGGAGCACTGGCTGAAATGGTTCCGACGAGGTTTTCTGCGCTGCACACGTAGACCCCCTCATCTGCGGGTGTAACACTCTCGATTCGAAGGGATTTGTCATCCAGAGTCTTGGCTTTCCCCATGGTTTTCTTAGCGTCGTCTCGGTACCACAGCACGTTGGGTGTTGGTTCTCCGCTCACTTTGCATTCGAATTCCACGCTTTGTCCGGCTAACACCGTCGCCTCTCTAGGCTCGCCAATGAAATACGGCTTCACTGAAATCGTGGAAAAAAATCGAATGTCATTATACCTCTTGAAGCCCGTTGGAAATCAGGAAAAACTAGGAGGTTGAAATTCACCATTTAAAGAGATATAAAAATGTGTCTGTAAAGAGAGGCTCCTAGATCTGAGAGGAATGGGGAGAGGAGAGGGAGATTTAGAGGGGGAGGGGGGCAATTCATGGGTGGAACGAGAATTTGGGACCATGGTTATAGAAGACGAAGTATGAAAATCATAAAATTTTTCAAAAAGCAGAGAAAAAAGTGTCGCAGATTTCAAATAACAATATATTCTCAATGCGGGCCTCGCAGGCCCTGGCTAGTCATTCTGGGGGTAGATATGAAAAATAAATTGCAGTGCCTAAAAAAAATCAATTTTTTCTTCCTTTTTTTCGAGAATGATGTTTTTAAGGGTTTTTGCAAAGCAATTTGTGAAGGACAGACTTCACGGTCAATTACAGCCGCTGTGGCGCTAAAAATAAAAAGCCGCTGGGCCTCCTAGACCCGGTTAGTCATCTAAGGGTTGAACAAAAGTATTCATTATTCTCCCCCCTCATGACCTCCGACCACTTTTCTTGATCGATAGGTTTTGAAATTCATGGCAGCGTCGGATTCTTGGATATAAAGAGGACATCCGATATCAACGCAGACACACGTAGGGATGGATTTATTACTCAAGATAAATTAAAAGAGGAGATGCTTCTGTACAGTATGGAGCGAGGAACTAACTTTAATTGTACCTACTTGGAAAATCGTTCTTCTTTTATACGACGAGATTTACGGGGAAATCAAGGCAGAACCTGCTCTTGATTAAAAATAAAAGCTTCCTGAGCTATCTTCCATTAATCTCTTGAAGTCTTTCTCAGGCACACGCCAAGAAAAAAAAATTGGCGATCGAACCTTTAGATGTTTTGAGGTGGTCTATGACGCACAAATATTGAACAGGACTTGTGTATACGAGGTAAACATAGTTTGAATAAAATACTTTCGCGAGTAAAACTGGCGAAATCAATTCTTAAATTTTCTTTACCTTAAAAGACAACTCTTTCGGCGGGAGGGGAGGACACTTCTAAATTAAAATTTTACTAACACAGCCAATCATTAAATCCTGACTATCATTGATTATTTTAAAACAAATAAAATATTTAAACACTGAATACTGAACAACGATTGAACGAATAAACGATTTAACCTTTCAGAAAATTGTCTAAGGATGCGACGTAGGTATGTAAGTTTTTACGCGAAGGTGCAAAGTCTATTTGAAATTTATAGGTTCGTCGCACTTTTTGAAATTCCTTGATTTTCTGTAAAACCAGTAAACGGAGAATTTTTGAACTTACCGTGAACAGTTAAAGTTGCTACTTTGCTCTCTTTGATGCCGACCATATTTTCAACGAGACACTGATATTTGCCTTCGTCGCTCTTTTTCACATCGCTGATCATTAGGTTGCCTCCGTCAACCAGCTGAATCCTGGGACACGAAAAATGAAATGCATATTTATTGTAGATAACTATGCATTGAAAAAAGTATAATCAATTATTACAGCTGATAGGCAAAAATACTCTGCGATTCGTATCGAATTATATCGGCTATCGTCCTCTAAAACTGACCAGTACGATTACTCGCTGGACAGGGTCAGAATTTAAGCACCAAAATATGTTTCCTCATCAAAATCGTGAACCGAGATGAAAAAATTTAAAATGTTCGAAACCAACCTTAGAAAATGAGAAATTAGCATCCTCGACGTCTATAAAAATGTATACAAATTACGGGACGGGTAACGTATACTCGAGTCGAGCTGCTTAACTAAAATTGGACGTATTTCTGCCAAACGGAACTATGTGCAATGTGCATGTGAGCCCTGACGTGCATATCGACGGTGAAACTACCAGACCACGTATCTCGTTTGCGGTGTTTAAAAACCTCCATTCACATTTTATTTTTTTGAAGGAGATCAAATCAATACCATTCCTTACAATTTTCAGAGATTTTTCTCCGCACAAAGAGGAAAGATCACGGAAGTTTTCATGACTTGACGTTGAGTAGTTTTCTATTTAAAAAATAAAGTATGGCAGGAAGTCTGCGACGTCGCAAACCGAGATACGTGGTTTGGTAGTTTCACCGTCGATATATTCTTATATGGTTCTCCGGGTTCATGTCCTATTGCACATAGTCCCGTTTAGCAGAAATACGTCGAATTGGAATGCTCATTCATGATCAAATGGTTTCTTTCTGTACAGATTTACGAGCATAGTGTGAGTTTCTTTTAGAAAGCATCAAGTTCAGTGCTCAGTTTTTCCAGCACCCTTGTGTTGCAAAGGGGTTTCATTTTCACAGATTCTGTAATCAAGAGATTTTTCAATGCAATCACTTTTTTTTAGCTCCAAAGAAAACCATGCAGCCGGAAGGGTGTACACTCTGCGTATTTCTCCCTCTCCTGTCACCTGAAAAACCTACAGCGGTTTAAAAGGCATCGATTTTACCAGAAAGATTAAAGATTTCTGTAAACTGTAGTTCAATTTCAAGTATAGCCGCAGGGTGGGTACAACATTAGGAGAATAGAGGAAGGAATTAAATGTTTTTATTTTCTAGTCCGTAATCAGGATCTGTTTTTATTTTCTAGTCCGTAATCACATTCCTCGTATTATTTTATACTAAGGAATGATAAACTACGTAGCACTTTCTATGTGATCTTTTAGTGAGGATTCATTTTTAATACTACGCATATGCTTACTGGAGCTTCCAATCGGTACATTTAAATAAAAATTAAGTGTATATTTCCGTACCTTTTCGTCATTCCCAAGTCTATGTACTGATCGTCTTTCTTCCATATCAGCGTTGGTTCCGGCTGACCTTTCGGAGGCCCACACTCCAATAACGCCGTTTCTCCTGTGGCCACCCTCGTGTCTTTCGGCTCCACTCGAAAATCGTCTTTCAGAACTGAAACAGAAAAAAGAAAAAAGAGCTGTTTGAGCAACCGTATAACAATGGGCTCCCTTCAAAACACTGACAAAAAAATCTCGATACATTTACTAAGAAAAGGGTAAAATTACCAAGAATTCAGGGTTCTAAATGATCCCAGTTTTTTCCTTGGTAAAATTACCATTTATGGAATTGGTAATATTACCAAGAAATCTCGGTAAAATTATTGAACTTTCTCGGTAATTTTACTGGACCTTGGTAAAAACGCCAATATTTTTTATCGACTGTGGTAGAATTACCGAAATAAAACGGCAAAGTTACCGGGAATTGATTACCAAAAAAGCGGTATTCTTACCTGAAAAAACAGTAAAAATACCGGTTTTTAGGTAAGCTTACCAGTCTCTCTAGATAAAATTACCAAAAATTGGTAAAAAAAAGTGAGATGGTAAAGGTACCAACGCACCCTGGTAAATACGCCGATAATTTTTTTTCAGTGAAGGAGTGGGATTGATGGGAACATTGAGGTCACGAGGTATTGGAGGCCTAACGAAGAACGCAAGAGTCTCGGGGCTGATAAATCCTTAGAATTCCACAAAACTGCACAAAAAAATTATATTTCGTCGGTGAGAGCGTTCGACAACGCAGGGATGTGAGGTATTCGAAAGGGAAGGACTTCCGCGCGGAAAGAATTCGATAAGGCGTAGTGCGAGACTGTTATAGATCTATAATACAATATACATCTTAGTTTACGCGTTAAGTTACAGGCATTTGCTTTCAAGTTGTATAGCTTTTTGAATGAGGGGTGCGGGCACGGAGCATTTGGGGAGGAGTGAGCAGGCCTAGGATGGATTCTCAGTCGCGGTCCCTCCGGAAAGTCAAAAGCTATTTCCTAAACTTATCTCCCGCTCAGACTTTCCCTTCGTAGGCCTGCGGTGTGTAATTTCCCGCATTTGGAGCATCCTTGCCGGCTCACACATGATATTTCCTTTTCGAGGGCGGACCATTTGACGCTTGACCTTCAAATCATGGTGTCCAGAATTTTTGACCGTAGGCTCATTCCCTGATTTTCCCTAATTTTCCCCCTAATTTTTCCTGATTTTTTGGAGCTCATTCCTTGATGAGAAACCAAAGTTTTTCTCACTTCCCCGAGATTTTCTGAGGGAAAAGAGCGTAACTCTCAAGAATTCCAGCCAGAATAATTCCCTGATGAATCCCGGGTTTTCCCATTCTAGACGCCATGCTTCAAATGCTGAGCAAGCGGATGCAAGAAAACGATGATAAAAAAAAATATTCTGTGATAAGAAGGGCAAATAGGACGTATATATGAAAAGACCTCATTCTGGCTCAGTTTAGAAACAACGTTTTTATCATTCGTTTCCCTATGCACATAAGTGTTTTTACGAATGAGCCAGAAATCGTGGTTCATTTGCGGTTTAGGTAGACTGGTCAGTGCGGCACTCGGTTTCTTTGTCGCGCCATTATCAGGTCGAAAAATCGATTGGTTTTCAACCACCGATAGAGGTCGAAAGCTTATCAATCATCCGATAGAATAAAGAAGTTAGAGCCCACCTATTAACTTCAGATTCCAGTTGGTTTGATCCGCTCCATTGATGAAGACAGTAAACGGCGGTTTAAATGTCTGAACATTACCCCTCTATTCGGTCAAAAATGGTAGTTATTTTGGCAACAGTGTCGCGGACCAGACGCATATAAAGTTACCACCCCGGATTCACGTCTTATCTCGCCACTAATTTCACCTACTATCCCTTTCCACGCCTTCTCATTCCCCTTTTTTTCGCGGTTTTAACACTCGGGGATGAACCGAACTTTTCGGGACTGGCTTTGTCCATTGAAACCCCGCGTCCCTTCGGGCCCTTTGCAAATGCGATACAAAAGAGCAACAAGAAAAGACTTCTATGCGAGTTACTTTCACAACAGACCCTTCGCAAGACAGGGAAGAAAATTGCTTAAAGAAAGGCAAAGACGATCGGAAGTTTGTTAAATTTCCAGATTTCTTGCCTAGGGTACGTTATACTGCCGTGCTGAGGAAAAACACCGTATGCACTGAAAAAAAAATTTCGGTGTATTTACTAAGAAAAGGGTAAAATTACCAAGAATTAAGGGTTCTATTTGATCCCAGTTTTTTCTTGGTAAAATTATTATTTATGGAATTGGTAATTTTACCGAGAAATCTTGGTAAAATTATTGAACTTTCTCGGTAATTTTACTGGACCTTGGTAAAAATGCCAATATTTTTTATCAACTGTCATAGAATTACCGAGATAAAATGGCAAAGTTACCGGGAATTAATTACCAATAAAAGTGGTATTCTTACCTGAAAAAAACAGTAAAAATACCGGTTTTTAGGTAAGCTTACCAGCCTGTCTCGGTAAAATTACCAATAATTGGTCAAAAAAGTGAGATGGTAAAGGTACCAACGGACCTTCGTAAAAACACCGAGAATTTTTTTTCAGTGTGAGCCTCCAGACTTTGTGAAATCTCATTCAATAAAAACTAAATTTACTCGAAAAATTGTGAATATTTTTCTACAAAAATTTCAGCAAATAGTGTTTGCGATTTAATTTATAATGTCTGAAAATTTCAAGGAAAAATAGGCCTTAATTTCCTTAAAAATGTAGGTTTCATCCGGGAAAATTTGGCTACTCTCGGATATTTATACGGCGTCTTCTTTAGCACGGCAGTATTGAGGTTCACACTTGCTAAGAAAGCGCGGATACCAGTGGTGAGGCGTGAATAATCGATCTATGTGCATTAAGACATGAGCCCTGAGACCCATAAGCACACATGCATAACAGGGCTCACGTCATAATGCACATAGTTCCGTTTGAAAGAAATACGTCCGATCATTAAGGTGTTCCTTGCGAACACCCTGTTTATCGACCCTATTCCATATGTTTAAATGGCAGATCGATCGATGTATCGCAAAGCACGCCACGCCACTAGCGGGTAGCTCGGGAGAGGAAAACGAGCCGTGTTCATTCTGTTCTGAATATTTTCTTATAAAATGATGAATATCACGGTAAAAGTGTGGGGATCATTCCCGGAAAGAGAAAAAAAAGCATGACTGAAAAGGTAATTACGGATATAAATGAGAACCACCGTCACATCGAGACAGGCGAAAGCCAAGGAAATGGAAATGGTGTTCGATTGGGGGCGGAAAACGCAAGGAGAGGCAAAACAAGGATGTCTAGAAGTGTAAGGAAAATGAGCCGGGTGCAAAAATGAAATGGACGTATTTCTGTCAAACGGAACTATGTGCATTTATACATGAGACCTGAGACCCATAAGAAAACACGCATAACTGGGCTCACGTCATAATGCACGTAGTTCCGTTCGGCAGAAATACGTCCAAATGCAAAAGAGGTCGTTGTAGATTGGCTCATAAGAATGAAGTAGGAACACGCCATCAATTTTGTCACTCCTCCTCGGCGCGCGGCAAGAAAAAAATCCCTTCATAAACTTCTGATGTTGACACTCTGTATTTATGAGATCTCAAATCATTAATTTTCAGCACTTCCGCAGTGCAGAGCCCCGTTTAGAACTTACGGGGAGAGAAGGAGAAAATGAGGAAAAAACCGGGGGGCTAATAATTGCCTCACACGAACACGAAAACGAGTCGTTCGCTCGAATAAAAGGGACCAGAACTTATCAAGGATGGTAAGACGTGAATCGGAAAAAGACTATCGACACACAATGGATCGTGTCAATAGAATATCTTTAAACGCTTACAGCACAACGCTTACACAAAATTTTGAGATTCTAAAAGTGGTTCCATTAGTTTTCCCATGAAATTTTCTTTTGTAAGGATCCCATCAAATTTAAAATGAGACGAAATAAACATCAAAACGTTAATTTTTTCATGTTCATGCATTGATGCAAGATGAACATAAAAGCGCAATATACTGACAGACACGTACTTTTTTTCTTCGATTATAACCCCTTGATTGATTGTGAGGTTATGTGTGAGTAGACGGATCAAAAGCACTCACCTAACGGGTCAGAGACAACAGTTTTTTATGCTAAAAGAAGCTAAGTTGCATGCAAACCCTATGCACCTAGTTCCTTTTAGCATAAATACGTTCAGTTGTTGGCTCACGTCGAGTGCCTGACTGAACGGTTGAGGAAGCTAAGCGTAGGGTCAAAATGATCGAGTGGATTAAACATAAACATCCATGATGATCGCTACAGTGTTAAGAAATAAAGTCGTATGAACATTTGAACATTGCCAAATTTCCACCAGTAAACTACGAATTTTATGGAAAACTCACCATTATAAATCCTCAAAATGTTCAGAGAATTTTTTTGCGGGTGTAGTGCATGAAATAAAATCAATGGAATACATTCAAATTATTTTAAAACATTTGTACACAGGGAAAAGCAAAATTTCTATGCTCGCACGACGCACAGTGGATCGAGTCAATGGGAGGGGCCGGACAAAATTTGGAAACTTTAAACGCTTAACTCCGTTCATACAAAACTTTGAGGTTCTAATAGTGGTTCCATTGGTTTTTTCGTGAGATTTTCTTTTGCAAGCACCCCTTGAAGTTTGAAATATGACGAAATAAACATCGAAATTGGAAATTTAAGTAAAAAATTCCATGTCCGACCCCTCTAATGGACACGACCCACTGTTCGGCGTTTTCCCAGCACGGCAGATTACAGCTCCATCAATTAAAAGCGTCACGCATCTCCGGCACACGCTGGAATTAGTTTTTACAGGAGTCCCTCGCCAACGCAGGGATTAGCGTCCCCTCTGACCGGCGCCGAGGTTAAAAAGAGTCGCGGCGAGGAGCAGACAGCCCGCGGTAAAAAGCGCGAACGTCAAGTACGCCTCGACTCGAATTCGGCAACAATATACTGCCGTGCTACGGAAAAACGCCGTGTGAGCCTTCAAACGTTGCCAAATTTCCTTCGATAAAAACTGAATTTTCCCGGAAAATTCTGAATATTTTTCCTCCAATTTTTTAGACAATTTTGTTCGCAATTTAATTTAATATATCTGGAAATGTCAAGGAAAAATGCGCATGAATGTCGTCCAAAATACTTATTTTATCGGGGTAAATTTGGCAACTCTCGAACGTTCATACGGCGTTCTTCCTAAGCACGGCAGAATAACAGAACAAGGCAGGGTATGGAGGGATGCGCTGATACGATGACAGAGGGGACTCGGTGGGGTGACTCGCTGACTTTAAAGCGGGCGTTTGTCATAAGGGAGATAAGCGAGTTGTAAAGAAGTGCGTGAGGGGGTGGGGGGCAGGGATGGCTGGGGGGGACGCGAGAGCGAAAGCAAAAAGGGACAAACGCGCGCCTCCTCGTCAGATTACGGAGCATCGTAAGCCGGGCCCCGGCATGGGACAGAGACACACGCACTCGTACACGCACGCAGGGATGCTGCGTAGACACGTCGTGCGCGGAAGTGCGATTTCTCGCTCGGTTGGAGATGGAGCGTGACTCCTTGTCAGTGAGTATTGTAGACAGCGCGCGGTTATAGATGCAACAGCGCATAGGTGAATAAAAGGGGAGGGGGTGCAGAAGACGTGCGCCCCCTGTACTGCCGTGCTAAGGAAAAACGCCTTATGAACATTCAAGAGTTGCCAAATTTCTTCTCAGAAAACAGTTATTTTCGAAGAACGTCATAAATATTTTTCCTTGGAATTGTCAGGAACTTTAGGTGAAATTGCCAACAAAATTCTCTGAAAAATTGGAGGAAAAATATTTACAAATTTCCCCGAAAATTCGTGATTTACCAAAGGAAATGTGACAACGCCTGAAGGTTCATACGGCGATTTTCCTTAGCGCGGCAGTGTAAGTGAGAGTTTTCTGTTGAGTAAATTTAAAAAACCGAGGTGACCTGTCGCTTCTTTTGAAATGTGAACAGAACAAGATGTACAACACGACTGACACTGAGGACGCTTCGTTTAATCTTGAAAGCTTCTTTTATTTCTCTTTCAATTGTTAATAACAGTATTTACCCTGTTTTAAAATTACTTAAAAGACTTTAAATAGTTAAAAAAAAATCGAGATATCCCGCATTAGCAGTTCCCTGCTTCGCTTACAGCTAGTTCTTGAGAAATGACTTCTTCTTTACACAGACTAAACACTGTCTTGTTGAGAATCGTTAAACGTATATAATCGAATGTTGATCAATTCTTGCCGATAAGTTAGTAAGCATACGGAGTTTTCCATATTATTGAAACAAAAAAAAAAAATCATAAATGGGGTTTTTTTTCGAAAACCTAAACGAAGCGTAAACTTTCGACTTGGGTGATGACAACTTCGGAACAAGTACGGCTATCGCTGGTAAACCTTATCTTTATTTAATTAGGGGTCTGTGGTGAGACCAAGGCTAATTGAAGAGGGGCAGGGGGGTGACGGAAGGGGCTGTGAGGTATTGTGGGGGAGAGGGGAGGATCTGTTTGAAGATGGGGGTCCATGCCTGGAGCTCGTGTTATCAAAATAAGAAGTAGATGGTAATTCCCCTAATCTCGTTAATAGTCCGCACATGTCCGATCAAATCAAATCATTGACGGAACCCACGAGGGTCGGGAAAAGGCCAAGCTCAGCGGAAACTTTCGTCCCCTAACGGAGAGACAGCGTTGGCACGTCGGGAAGAAAATCGTCGTCAGCTGAGCCAGGTGACTAGTGCCAGTCAAATGACAGTTTCCGTTTTGGCATTAAAAACTCCTGAAAGTAACTCCACGGAGACAGGGTTTGAACTAAAATATTGATTTTTTTGAAAAATACGTTTTTTAAACATTAAAATTGGAAGTTTCTCTATTTCCTGAACATTTTAAACAAATATTTAAGGACCTCAGTTTCAAAGATTCATTTAAAGTAATATCATTGTATAAAAACGACATTTTTAATTAAGGCCTTGAAACCTGAAGCAGCATCATCTACCTAACTCGCAGATTTGTCATATCATAGTATCCGCCTGAGGGTTGGAGAAATGCGCACCTTTTTTCAAACATCGGGGATGGAGTGAATTCCGAAACTAAATCCAATGATTTGTTTAAAAATGGCAACTATTGACAACTTGTCTTGGGACAGACCTTACCAAGCGTATACACGACGTTGAGTTGCAGGCTGAGGAGGGACCTGTATATTTCACGGTGTAATCCCTCGCAGGGATTCGGCCTGTTAAATAAAAAATACAACAGCAGAGGTTTTTTTTTCTCGCCAAGATCTGTATCGCTGAAAACTTCCACCTTGAATTACGATAAAATATTTTTAAAATAACCCGAACCTCTTGAGAAATAACTGGACGTTTCACAAAATCATCGACTTTTTGCCTGTATGAATACTACACTTCGACTGCTATTGTTAAAAACAGCAAAATTTTGCCAAGTCTGCGGATTAATTTATTGTTTCAATTTGCCAGATGTGTTTCAGTGTTTCCTCCATCATCAATAGCAATATCAGTCTCGCATACGTTAAAATTTGAAAACACAAACTTAACTAAAACGAAGCAAGCTTTAGCCGTCAGATACCCAAGCTGGATTAAATGGACCCAAGGCTTGCAAAAACCATGTGCTCCGCGGGTTTTATGGGGCAGGTACACACGGGCTTTCAGCTACAAGTCTACAAATACATTCTTTAAAAAATCAGACATTCAATTGAAAGAAAAAGAGAGAAAAAAATCGAGTGTCAACACAGACGAAGATAGGAGAGACTTATTCAAGCACCTTTTTTCAAATTTCTCCCGAATCTGAGCGGCACCTCATTGGTAGCATAGAGCGGAGCATTGCGAGTTCACGCCTCGCGCCATCGCGCCTTCAATTTTGCAGACGCAACACGGACATCCTTCAAGTACGAATAGTTGTATCTCTGCGCCGTCAGCAATACGCGTCCTTTTTCCCTTGCTCCATTGCCATGTTGTCTTGGTTCTATTCGCTTCATTTGTAGCGGTGTTTCCAGGGCTATTTTATTATTATACCTGCTTTCCAAAAACTCTTGTTATCATTTGACACGCGAGAATTCTGTAAAAATTATTACTCTCTCTTTTGGAGCGTAAATAAGATGCATCTCAAGGGACGAAACGGGGCCTCCAAAAAACGTACGCCGATGGGTGTCTATTAAAACAGGCTGGCCAAAAATCAGTAATTTTACAGTACTTTTTCGGTACATTCTTAAGATTTTCAGTACCTCCTCAACGGTGAAAATTCAGTGCTTTTTCAGTACCTCCAATTGACGAAATCCGAAAAATTTCAAAACTTTGAATTTCTCGCTCTAATTGCGAGATTGCAACAAAAATGACAACAAATTTAATAAAATCCCGGACGTCCTTGCGGAATTTCCGCATTTTTTCAGTACTTCCGGACCTCCCTTAAAAAATCCGTATTATTTCCAGACTTTCCGGAAATTCCGGGCTTGTAGACACTCTGGCCGAAAAAAAAAATTAAAATATCCCTTTTGATGCAGGATTAAGATAGATATGCAGCGAAATGAACGGGATCCCTGAAAAACGTACGGTGACAATAAATTAAGCGCTTCCAGTATGTGCATGTGTTTTTTACTTTATTTTAAGGATTCGCAGGCTCCCTGAAACCTTTAAATTCCCTGCTTCAAACCTAAAATGACTTCACCGACCCTGCTTCAGAGTCCAAACCCTTCCGAGGACTCTAATCTGATAATCCCTTCGACGTTTATAGTTGAGAAGGAGACTGATAATGACCAGGGTTTCTGGATCCCTGCGCGCAGGGCGCATAGCGAGTGATTAAAAACTCGTTAGGAGTGGGGTCGAGGGTAAACGAGCGCGGTGGAGGAAGCGTTTTGGACTGCCCCGAAACAAATTGCTACCGATCAAATCACTCTATCTGGTACTGCCGTGCTAAGGAAGAACGCCATATGAACATTCGAGAGTTGCCAAATTTCCTTCCATAAAATGTTTATTTTGAGGAAAATTATGAATACTTTTTCTTGAAATTTTCAGACGTTTTAGATCAAATTACAAACAAAATTATCTGAGAAATTGGTGGACAAATATTCAAAAATTTTCCGGAAAATTAGTGATTTTCCAGGGAAAATTTGGCAACGCCTGAAGGCTCGTACGGCGTTTTTCCTTAGCATGGCAGAGTACCTCCCGGATCGAAGAGCGTGCGAAAAGGTCCGGTGCAAAATTTCATTTCGAGCAATTTCTACTGCTTCGTTTGGTGTTGCATACGGTTCACCGAAAAAGAAAATATGGTGGATTTTACCATCCTCTGATACAGGGATCCAAGTATGGTAATAAACACCAGATCCCATGGTAGCATTCACTATATTTTGGAAATTATCACCAGAGATCTTGTAAATACTAATAAAATTTTGGTTTTTTCCCCTGAATAGTATCACTGTGTAAAACATCAAGTAGACTTTTAGTAGATGTTACCATACTTTTTTCCGATGTTTGAGAATTAATTTTAACGCGATTTGGTACTTTTGTTTTAAAATTATAATGTGAAAACCGTTTCGTTTTAATGAGAAGGAGTTAATTGAAAGGCGACGAATCGAAAGACACTCGAAAAAGTTTGAAACGCCGCCATCAAGATTATACACGCTTTTTTTGCTAGCCGATGGTGTTTTGAACTTTTGTTTACTATGGAACATCCAAATAGAACGGTTAAAAAGAAGACAGAAGATGTATTTTCGGGATAATACCTGCATACGACCAGACCATAGTGTATTCCTTTCACTGAGTATTGGAGTGATTCTTCCTAAATACGTATTGTCCGGATCTATTGTATACTTTGTACTATATACCTCTTGATTCTGGTTGTGCCATGTGCCAGCCAAAAACGTAGCAGGCTCGCATGGAGATCTAACTATATTTCGATGAACTTTTCCCAACCCTTACCCTGAATCCCGATTATACTAGTAAAACCCGTGGGTACCATTGTAATCTAGTCGTTTGCACGGACGACTGTACTCGATTGGGAGAAGGGGCATTGGTTTAAGAGTGCCGAATGTCGACAACAATTGTTTTAGGAACATCATTAGAATGGGCATATCAGGCAAGAAGACGGGGAAAAGGCTGCGATCTGCAACAGCGTAAAATAATCGAAACCTGTACAAATACTTAAGGAGACGATCTAAGAGGAAAAAATCATTAAAAAAGTAGAATATTCCCGAAAAGTAAAAGAAAAATAAGAAATTCAAGTGTCGATTTTCCAATCGTTTTTATTCTCTTGAAGAGTGTCGACACGATGAACACGAAGATATTTTGCTGCTGATTTTGGCGAAGACGTCATTTCGTGCGCCCAAGAAAAGGGTTCTGTGATGAGAGGGAAAGGGGAGACACGAGAGGGAGATAGTTGCAAATCGAAGGAGATTACCTGTTAACGATGAGTCACAATGACAATTTGCATATTTTTCACGTTGATTCACAGGTGCTTGGCGCCGCTTGGCACGGAGCCTAAAGCCCACGCACAGACCACTGAGAGACGAAAACGAAAAGAGGGAGGAAAGCTCAAATTATAGGGACAAGGCCGCTGAGTTTCGGCTTAGGGGACAAAAATTCGCTCGAGCTCTTACTACTCCTTTCTCGTAAGATTCTCGCGATCCAATTATGATGTACGCCAATTTTTAACCAGACGTAGTTATTATAAAATATTGAATATTTTACGGTGGCAGCAGCTCGGAAGCACCGAATCCTGAAACTTAATTCGCCAGAAAAAATCGGGCACATAGAAAACAAAAGCTATGTAAAAGTTTGACTTTCCCGCAGCTTCCATTGTAAAAACGTCGAAACGAAGGGGCACTAAGACTAAGTATACATCTAGGCTAGGGCCAGTACCTACACACACATTCCAAGTAAAGCGAAGTTATAAGGAGATACACTTCTGTACATCACGACAATATTTTTGGCCTTGCTTGCATTTTAAGACACATTTATCCAATCATCCGCATTTGTAAGCCTGCGGACCTTACAAGCCTGGTTGTTTTCATCTTTCACGTTTTTTTCGCTCTAATTTTGTTTCATGAACAATGAAACAACTGCTAATTAATTTTGTGTTTATGATATTCTCAAATATGTATTGGGAAAACTCGGAAATGAATGTTTGCTCTCTACTCCCTGTTTCAATGATACGCAGAAAAAAAGGTTGATTTTAAATAATCTGGGTCGCATGTAAAAATATAAAAATTAGACATAGTGATTTGGGGCGTATAGAACGAAGTAAAAATATGATTGAGTCCTGCAGAATCCGGGTTCATTCTACCTGATGTCGACTTCATAAACTAAACTGCTGAGGTCAGATTTGTTTGAGCCGATCTGGAATTGTATTCAATGACTCCTCATTTCCATTGCATTCCGAAATATCAAGAAAAGCCTTTTTTTTTTGGAAACGCTCCAAATTTGTTCATTACTCTTTACATACATTTTAAATGTAGAAGATCCATCATAACAAAATGCATCCAATTGGGATAGGACTCATTTCGATTACTCTCAAGTTACATGGCATCAGGATTGCCACAGAATTTAGAAAATGAAATTCCCTGACATTTTCCAGATTTCCCTGGCACATTTTGGTGAAATTCTCTGACAATTGAAGATATGCCAGATCGAAAAAGACATGAGTAATTAGAAATAGTTTTCAGGCGAAATTTGTCGTTCGAAATGTCAAACCCATTCTAGAAAGCAAATAAAGGTGACTTGATAATTTTTCCCTGGCATTTTCGTCGTTTTCCCCGATATTTCCGGGTTTCCCTGACTTTTTAAAATTCCCTGACGTAGCTTGGTTTTCCCTAAGATTTCCCAGTTTTACCAAGTTTTCCAGTTTACCAGTTTTCCCTAAACAAATATAGGTTACTTGATATTTTTCCCTGGCATTTTCGTCATTTTCTCTGACATTTCCGGGTTTCCCTGACTTTTTAAAATTCCCTAACGTAGCTCGGTGATCCCTAAAATTTCCCACTTTTCCCCTGACATTTTAAAATTCCTTGACGGACCCCGGTTTTCCCTGACAGGGGCAACCCTGCGGCTACTTTCATGAGCGTCCGAAATGCGCCGAGGAACTGAATCCTCCCTCTCATCCCCTAGGCCTTTGCACGGACATAGGAGCAGAAGGAGATTTGCTGTCTCGGGTAGATAGCCGGGGAGCGAGACGTAGCTGGTGTGAATGGAACGAAATTCACTTACAAGTGACTTTTGCCAGACGCATGGAGATTATATTAATTTTCCTGCCGGGCGATAGTAATGATTTCCCATTTCCCTTTCCCGACTCGGCGGAGATGGAAGAGATATTTGTGGCATCATAATTTGATTAGCGAGCCCTGCCTCGGTGAATCCTTTCCGCTGTCTTCCCCAAATTGGATGGCTCCGCGTCGTAATTCCCGAATCGCGAGCCGCCTCGACTTCAGACTCCCACCGAGCCCCCCGGTGATCCCTCGCCGTCCTAGGGAAAAACGCCCTGCGATCATTCTAATGTTGTCAAATTTCCTCTCAAAAGAGATTTATTTTTGAAGGAAATAATGGACATTTTTCCTTGAAATTTTTGGACTATTTTGATCAAACAGGGTGTCTAGTTTTTTTTCCATTTTGGGAAATCCTGATGAAATCCTGATTTTGCCTGATTTCTGACTGCTAAATCCTGATTTCATAATTTTTCCATATCCTGATCGAATCCTGATTTTTTGCGGAGAAAAATGAAAACTTCTGCAAAAGCGTATGCGAAAGCGTAAAAAAATCCGATCGGACAGCCGACTTTTCTCAAATCCTGATTTTACGACCGATTTTTCCTCAAATTCTGATGAAATCCGGATTAAATCCTGATTGACCTCAAATCCTGATGGAAACGGAGAAATCCGGATAATCCTGATGCTAGACACCCTGTCAAATGAACATATTTATGCGAAAAGGAACCATGTGCATAGAGATTGCGAGCAACAAAGTTCTTTTTGACATCCATAGTCCAAATTACAAACGAAATTTTCCGAAAACGGGGTTGCCGCAAAATTTAGAAAATGAAACTCCCTGACATTTCCCTGATTTCCATAACACATTTGAGCGAAAGTCCCTGACAATTGAGGATATGCCACATGACCAAAAATACATAACTTGAAATAGTTTCCGGGAAAAATGTGTTGTTCTAAACGTCAAATCTATTCTTTAAAGCTAATAAAGGCAAATTGACAATTTTTTCCTGACTTTTTCCTAATTTTCCCTGATATTTCCAGGTTTTCTGACTTTTTAAAATTCCCTGACATTTCCCGATTTTCCCTGACATGTGGCGACCCTGCGAAAAATCGGAAGAAAAATATTTACAAATGTTCATGAAAATTCGTGATTTGTCAAGGGAAATTTGGCAACGTTGGAGGCTCATAGGGCGTTTTTCCCTAGCATGGTAGAATTTCCTTTCGCTGTCGCTTTCAGACAATTACAACCGAGGAAAGCCCTTTCATACTCCTTGTTACTGTGCGTGCGTTGGTTGGTTTAGTTCCGAGAGCATTGCCGATTTGGATGTTCTTGGACACATCGCAAGCATTGGTATGAGAAAGTAGTGGCAGTGCGCCCCGTGGCACCTACACGGCTCAACCCCCGAGATCGAGACACAGTGGGTTGAGTCAATAGGAGAGGTCGGACAAAATTCGAAAACTTTAAACGCTTGTCACTCCGTTCATACAAAACTTTGAAGTTTTCCATTGGTTTTCTCATGAAATTTCCCTGAAGTGGCACCCTATGAACTTTTAAAATGTGACGAAATAAACATCAAAATTTGCAGTTCTTGTCAAATATTTTAAGTCCGACCTCTCTAATTGACTCGATCCACTGTGCGAGGGTCCCCGTGAGTTAATGAAAATACAGCGGGCTTATGTAGGGACCATCTTCTATCACAGCCGCAGATATCATACAAATCGGCCCAAGTATAGATTTTTCGAACGTACTGAGACAGAAAATGGACGTTTACATTGTTTAAATGGGAGAATCAACAAATGAATCACGCAAAATTTAAAAAAAAAAAACCTAAGTCGTATTTTCAAAATCGAAACAAAGAGGGCTCATTGATATGTATCCGTCCGCGGAGAAAGGAATATTTGCATGTTACCAAAAAAAATAATATTGAATTAAGCGTGCCGTTGAATATGTTTCGCGGAGAGAGAATGTGATTGCACCCATAATGGCTCATTAGGAAAAAGTTATTCGGTTGCAATGTACAGAAAGTACCAATCTTTTTATACTTCATTTTCAAGGGGAAAAGGGAAAGGTCTGTTTGTGTCGCATGATATTATAGGGAGATAACCTCTTGGGATGGGGAAAAAATCACAAAAAGCCTCGAAAAGCATAATAGTTACAGCGAGCATAGTAAAAAAATGATTCAGGAAAATTGTAAACTTGTGGTACCTAGGGAGCAAGTTGTTCGGACATTTTCCCATGCACGTCAATTTTGCTGGCTCATCATCGTGGTACAAAAATTAAAGAGAACGTTCGAAAAAAGCGGGCAAGAATTTGTGGAGACGGTCAAAGAGTTCTTGAAAGCAGGAGAGACCTGAAAAGGAACACCTGTAACATGTCCGTTTAAGAGGCGAGCAAAAATAAAAGCTCGACACAGAGGCTAAGTGGAAGTTGGGGACAGTGCAAAAGAAAAAGTACGACAAAGTTTTTTCCGCGCATAAAAAAGGTCTTGTTTACTTTTAATTAATGCTGCCGAAGAGCATTCTCGTTTAATAGTACGCGCGAAGGGTCACAGTCGCTATCTTGCCGACGAGAGCCGCGAAAGAACACTTTTTTCACTGAGACTGCAAGGTTAGCACACCGGGAGGCGAAGGCGACAGATCTGGCAGTGGCGCGAACCATCTGCATGTTTGTTTGAGTAGCCATTTTATTTTTCAACCCTCCTCCCTCCGTCTGTAAGAGTACCCTTTGAACAAACACTCAAGAAGTGCAGTCGTAAGGTGGATGAGGAAGGAATGGATTAATAGAGGATCAAGTGTGGGGGCAAACGGGGCCGCAGACAGTCCCGCTGGATTCATATTTGAGCAGGTCATTAATGGCGGAGCACGGTCCTCGAGGACACCATGTGCAAGTTTCAATTTTATGGGGAAACCAATAGAGGGTTACAAGCAAACCATCCACATGCCATCAAGAAACATCAATAATTCTTTTCTCCAATGAAAATGTTATTTTACAGACACAACGCAATTGTTTAAAACATACATTTGAGGGGCTTTGGGCTAGGAGGACATGGCGCATAAGTGCAGTTTTTGATAAAAAATTAGACATTGATAATTTCGAGTAAAACTAGTCCTGATGCATGTTCTGCGAAAAATTCACTCCTTAGTTTCAATTTTTAAGCATCAAAAAGTCAGCTTGAACTTTTATTCCGCCATAAGGATTCATGTAATTTCGAAACTTCAAACAGATATTTTTCGAAATGGTAAAAATTGCACTTTACGCTTTGTCCCCGAGCCGCTCATTTGTGACCGTCGACCAGAAAATATATCACAGAGAAAAAGTTATACAAAGTTGTGATTCGCCTTGTTTTCTGATTGACTGATTCTTTAACAAGAATAGGAGATAAATTGTATCAAAGCAACAAAATCGGCTTCATGGAATCCCTAATACTTTCGATCGCTCATCGTAAATGGTGGCAAAAGTTTGTACAGGAGGCAGCGACTTAGAGGCTCAACAAGCAGCTGATAGTGCGATACGTCCGGGACGATGATAGCAACTCATCGGCAAGCAACCCCACATTAAAGTTAATTCGCTATTGATGGATTAATTTGCGAACACGGTTATTCCGAGATTCGATAATTATTTTAATTGAAGCTGAGTTGACACGTTCTGGGAGTTCAGTCGCGGAAGCATATTTGGGGGCTAATAAATTCACGAGGCGCTATTCGGCCGCGCTGAGACGCCGCACAGTGGATCAAATCAATGGCAGAAGTCGGGCATGGTTTAAAAACTTTATCAGAGTATATCTTCATGAATATGAAATGTTGAAGTTTTAAAAGTAGATTCATCGGTTTTCCCGTAAAATGTTCCACAAAAATCTACAAAAATTCTACAAATGGAATGTTGCATGTGTGAGGGGTTTGCGATTTGACTATTGATACTTAAGTAAAAGTTCGCGAGAAACACGATAGCACTGGTTTTCTCTGAAATCAACTCCCAAGCTCAAAAAAAGCTCTAAAGTTGAGGCCAAAATGGAGGGGATTTCCCACGCTATCCTGAGAGTCCCCGTCTACATCAAGACGAACTCTCCATGCAAAGATAGGGAGCAAATACATTAGCAGGGTTGCCGTGTTTTCAGTTTTAGAGACCCCAAATAAAGTGGCAGCTCTGTTAATGTATTTGCTCCCTATCTTTGCATGGCGAGTTTGTCTGGATGTAGAAGTGGACTCTCAGGATAGCGTGGGATATCCCCTCCATTTTGGCCTCAACAAGAGCTTTTTTTGAGCTTGGGAGTTGATTTCAGAGAAAACCAGTGGCACCATCGTGTTTCTCGCCAACTTTTACATAAGAATCAACAGTCAAATCGCAAATTCCTCACGCATACAACATTTCCATTAAAATTGTGACGGGATAAACGTAAAATTTTACAATTTTCGTCAAAAATTTCATGTCCGACTTCTCCCAAAGACTCGTCCGCTGTGCGACGCTCCGTATCTGCAGTGAGGATCGCAGGGCTGCGGCAATCAATTGGGCCCGACTGTCGGTGTTGTTGCCTAACTCTTCGATTCCGGGCGCAACGTCGGAAGCGCTGACGAGCCAGCAACGCCATGTGATGTTCAGTGGCGTGGCGTGCTTTTCGATCCATCGATATTTCCCCATTTGCGAACACCCTGTTTATCGATACTTTTCCATAGGTTTAAATTGCAGATCAATCGATACATCGCAAAGCACGCCACGCCACGCCACTGGTGACGTTGTACCTGAGAGCACGTGAAAATTTATAGAGATTAGAGCCGGGAGCCGTAAATCATGGCGCACGTGTCAAACGGGGACCGCGAGCGAGTTCATCAAGCGACGCAACAGTGGCGGCGGCGGAGCACTGCGGGCTGCCTAGCTCGTTTGATGAACGGCGCAGTAAATTAACCGGCTCAGCTCGGATGCACCGCCGGCATGGGCCAGAGATGCAAAAGCGCCCGGGATAAGATAATCGCACAGAGAATTTCTGCAAAGCCTCGCGGTATTTCAGCGCGGGGCGAGCGAGGAGAGCGCTGATCGGATTATTCAACCCCCCGCAACCCCCTCACTAACTCGCCTGCTGAATAATTTAGCTTTCGATCCTGTATTTTCACATGGCATCCCTCCTCTAACCGGGGATGTAGTTCCCAACATTTGTGACCGATAATTGTTGTTTTTAATCCGGGGATGAGCGGGCCAGGTTGCCGAGGGAGTGGGGGCGGTCGCAAGGGTGGAAAAATCAATCACTGGGCAGGGGGGAAGGGGGCAGAGCGTGGTGCAGTTTAGTGGATAGCCATGAATTTTTAACGCCGCGAAACTGCAGTAAAAAAGAAGGGCTATCCCACTACCCCTTTAATGTTTCAAAGCGAAAGCGAATTTGGGGTTACTTAAACCACGCTGGGCTGGGTGGTTAGATTCGATTGCCATTTTACGAGGAGTGACAAAATGTTGTCACGATCCAGACTAACGGTCTAATATGCGGTCTCAGGATCAACTTAGGAGATAATCACTGTTTATTCCTGAGAGTGAAAGGAGAGAGATGCGCTTCTCGACAATGAGGATTCACCTTGGCAAATTCTCCAGGGGGATTATTTAACCTGAAATGCACCACTCAACATTGGACGAGATAAAATGTTGCGGGCCGCACAGGAAAATTTCGAATGCACAGAAGTAACTTCTGCAACACATGGTCACATTATTGGACACCTCTGAATCCATATTGAAATTTGCCATTCCCTATAATTTGCCTGGTTTTCAGGAAACGTTTTCCGTAAGAAAATTTGATGTATTCTTCCACTATTCCCCGGAATCTCTTCGAAAAACTAGGTTATTCTCTCAAGTATAGGGCAAGCATTTTGACTCATCTCACTTCTTCATCTTATTCCTGATTATTTAGAACTAAGTTAACAGGGGCTGCCCGAACTAAAAATAATCAAAATAAAATAGGAATAAGCCTCGCTTTATCAGTAAATTTCCTGGTTTTTTTTTCGGAAAACTTTCATAAATCCCGATATCTTTCAGTTTTTTCTAGTACTAAGTCATTTTTGGTTTTAACTAAATGAGAGGGTGTGTTGAAAAATGGGCAAACGAGCCTTTCATCTTTCGATAGAACATTTCTGTCGATTCGCGGTCGAATATCATACACTTTCACTTTCTGGAGTGAAGTTCGGTTGGAACTAATTTAACAAACTAAGTAGCATGAAAGGAGTCGAACACTGGAAAAAAAAACATTGTATCTAGAGTCCAGACTCTTGAAAACATTGACAAGAAAAAATACTCTTGATTCAATTAGATTTAAGCTTAAATCAAAAGGAAATCCGCTCAGATTAAGAGGCTTGGTTCTTGATTTAAGCTTAGATCTGATTGAATCAAGAGTATTTTTTCTTGTCGATGTTTCTAAGTGTCTGGACTCTAGATCCAATGTGTTTTTTTCCAGTGAATACGAGTATAAATAACGGGAGTACCTCCATAGAAAGAGTATAGCCACTGATTTTACGAATGAAGACCCTTATAGGACAGTGCTGTCCATCATATTCAATGGCGAAAATTTGCCTGCTGTTGTACAAATGTGACCCACCATGATGCAGATCAAAATCGTGACCTATTCGGACTCGGACGGAGGGACTCCCGAAACTCCTGGAGAGCCTTTTGATGACCGACGAAGTTGGGGATTAAATTTTAATCGCGTATTCTTCGATATTTATTGGAGCCGTTATGGGAAGAAAAATGCAATAAAAGAGGAGGTGGATGATGGAGAGGCGAGTTTTATTGCAGCGATTAAATAATGGCGCTCTTTTTGTTGTACCTGCGAGAGGCAAAAGACACCCGTTAAACGTGTGTGTTTTATGTAATCCGCCCGCTGATGCGGCGCGGCGTGGCGACTCCAATAACTTCCTTTCGGGTGTCCCGCGTTGTCACGCCCACGGCGGGAAAGTTCTGATTTTTAAGATGGTTTTCTTTTCCTAAATATGAGTCTCCTTAAATTTTCCCTCTCTTTTAGGAAAAAAGGAAATGGAGCGGAAGATTTCGCAGTACATCGAGGATTCTGTCGAAGAAATGCATTTTCTGTACTGCGGATTTTTCACAAGTTTCTAATTAATTAATATTTTTATAGTATTTACAATATTTATTGGAGGAGTGGTGATTTTGTTCTTTTACATTTGTGGTGTGTTTCTCATTGACCGGATCAGCTAATGGGGACCTTATTTTACACGAAATTTGAATTTAAAAAAATGTTAATACCCTGCATTAATTAAAACAATTGGACATTTTGGCGCGAGTTGGACCCTAAAAGCTCAAAAATTGAGTGAGATTTAACGTCCTGAAGTTCCAAGACATAAATTCTTAATTTTGGGCTTTTCTAAATTTTTGTCTGATGTTCTGAAAAATTATTTTTGGTGATTTTTAATCTTATTTTTTTTTTATTTCTTAAAATTCTTAATTAAATTAAGGTTTACTATTCTGATATGCACACAGAAGCTAAGCAGCAAGCGCTCTTTTTTGCGGGAAAATCAAACTAAAACCGCGCTCAGTTTGTTACTAAGGCTTCCAGAGGCTATACTTATGGATACTGAAAGATACTTAAAGATTTATGCTTAACTTGTTAAAGTATATCATCTACTACACCACAAACTTATTTCATTTTTTTTACAAATATTTTTCCTTCATCATATCGTCACGCAGAAAGTAGTCCATGGAAAGCACAAGGGTCACCTCACTAAACTAGACACCACGGCGCGTAGGCATTCGGAGGAGGGCCTTTGCGACGCGCGAGTGCGAGGCCATAAAACAGAATTCGAGCTCATACGACTTTTATGAGAGCCCGGCTTCTGGGAATGGTGCGACGTCGGCATTGGGTCGTCTGCGAGCCCGTCAAAAATCCATGTCTTGATTTGAGCCTCATCTGCGCCACGAGCGCGATATCGGGCATCGGCAATTTTAGCTCGTAAAAGCCCCGGACGTTTTCGCCCGACTTAGCGTCCACGTTCCACGATGAGGCGCGAGATGTCGCGTCATCATTATCGATGACGATTCCAAGCCTCGGTCCGGGCGACCGAACAAACGTCAGATTTTTGTGAAACTGGTTCCATGAACCAGCTTTCACTCGGCTGAAACTGGTTCGGTGAAACAGCAAATTTTGACGAAACAATGCGAGAAGTTCGACCGCCCGGCCCTGGCCTTAAGTTCCCCAAAGCTCTTGCTTCGAGTAAAGAGGCCATGCTCCCAGAATTATTTACGTCCAAAATTTAAAATCTTTTAAAATTTGATAGACGCCTGGGAATTTTTGGGATATTTACCTTTTTTTAGACACAATGTTGCTAACGAAGTCACTTTTGCCGAGAGTTATTTACTTACAGCGTTTAATAGAATCCTGGGTAGTTTTGGAATATTCCTCTTTTTTTAAAAAAACGTTGCTTACAAAGTAAATTTTTTTGAGAGCTTTCTTTCTTTCTTTTTTTGCCCGTATGATTTGATCATGGACAACGAGGCAAGAGACTTGAACATTACTCTGGTTAAACACAAACTCAATTTTGAACTTCACTGCACTTCGGAAAAACCATTGAAAACTTCCCTGTCTCATTTGGTGGAAAAAAGCTTTGAGCTTAGTGATAACAATTTACATATTTTTGAGCGTCAGCAATCAAAATTACCGAACAATTTTAACGTCTATAGCCCTTTGATTCGAAAGCTACATTAAAACTAGGCAAGACCGGTTGAACCGCGGTAGAGTGGAGTAAGAAGTGGGGCCTAAAATCTAGGAGCTGGCTCGCAGATCGAATCTCATAAAAGCAGCTGGCAAGACGTATCTCCTGCGGCAGACGCCTCGAGGAGATGGAGAACCAATTTCCATAAAATCAGGCGCGTTTAAATATATCTCATGCTTGGGCCATAAATACCTTTTGCTGCGTTTTACATGCAACAACGGTTTTTTATTTCGCTGCGGATCCTCCTATTCTTTTCTCGCCCTCCTGTTATTCCAGCGTCGACGACAGCGCGGGAGGCGGGAGGGCGACCCCCGAATCCAGCTGAGCAAGCATCAACCACACTGCCGTGCTCAGTGAAAAACGCCGTATAAGCCATCAGACGTTGCCAAGTTTCCTTCGATCAAAACCGAAATAACTGGGAAATTTGCGAATATTCGTTTCCCAAATTTTTAGGCAATTTTGCACGCAATTCAATCTAAAATATCTGAAAATTTCGAGGAAAAATGTGCATGAATATCATCGAAAATACATGTTTTATCGATGGAAATTTGGCAACTCTCGAATGTTCATACGACGTTCTTCCTTAGCACGGCAGCACAGATCCTCGATATTAAGTCTGCCCGCACTAATATCCTCGGCCCGGCCCGTGCTCCCTCAGGATTTCCACGAGGGAGCGAAGTGAATAAAAATGCTCCGGGATCGATAGGCAAACTATATTCGGATGATATTGCCGTCGTGACTCCAGCAGTCACAAAGCTCGATCTGCAAACTTTCGTCAAGCTTTTGCTTCTATACATGAGAGCTTTCTTTCAGAGCCATAGAAAGGAAATCTTGATGTTCTTTGAAACTACTCAAAAACTGCTTAAAAGAAAAAAACCTACGAACAAGGCCGAGGTCAGGGTTTTACCGCACCGAGCTAATAAAAATTGACCGCACTTATGGATCTCAAATTATAATTTCAGATGACCTTTTTCCCCATTTTCTTTAAATTTTGTGAGTGTTGGTAATGACACGGAAAAAGAAGTATTAGGGGCTATCCCATAAAATTGTGCACGTTATTACCTTAATTTGTTGGATAATATGGGCATTTCAAATCAGTTGTGTTAATACCGCGACTCAACTTGGGGTAGTGTCCTAACTTTTGGGTTAGTAACCTAATTTAGTGGAGTTCTACCAAAATTAACTGAAATGGTGAAATGGTGAATGGCTGAAATGCCCAATTTGGGATACATCTTTTTTCCCGCGCCCACGATCAACGACATCGAATGCTAGAAAAAAGAGGGAAAAGAGAGAAAAACTGATTCTACTAATTACACATTTCAGCTCCTTGTTTCAATATTATTTGGGGCAAAAATGAACAATCTTGGCAACAGCAATTCTAGACACTCGAATACCTTTGGTTACATTCGCGTTACATTTTTATTTCAATTAATGAGCATTGACATATAAGTTTTATCTTTTTTTCGTTTTAGAGCGGTATCTGACGGTATCCCGTATCTTGGTCACAGTCCAAACTCGATGAAGAGGTCTTCACATGATAAACGCAAGTAAAATGTAAAAATCATAGGGTAAAAAAGCCTCTCATAAATGCACAAACCTCTTCCTGAATTCACTTTCGCTCCCCTTTGCATGTGCGTTGGAGTAACAACTCATACCGAACACGACAATATGAACGGACGTAATACGGCACATCGAATTGAATTTTATATGGAATATATGGAGAGTAGGAATCGTTAGGGTTGGTTCGAATAGACGATGCCGTGCGTTCTCTGGCTTTGAAAGACTCGGAAACGTATATTTATACATTATTACGCGATAGGTTTCGTTCGGAGTTAAAACGTCTATAAATTTGAAGTGCCGTATGAATAGGCGATACCAGGAGATCAAATATTTATTTGGAATTAATGAACAACTCGGCGAAAAACGCTCTCGCGAAGGGAGCGGTCGGGGAAAAGGGAGGGGGGGGGGAGATATACACTTTACAGAGACAGGGAAAGGGGCCGCGGCTAGGTGAATACAAAAATATGCACTATTTTTGTATTCAATTACCTGGGCGAGTCTTCACCTCTGAAAGCTATGAATAGTCGGATTTTTTTGCGATATACGTTCACGGTTTTACTTGCGGTTACCACTTCCGTGCTTTGGAAGAACGCCGTATGAGCATTCGAGAGTTGCCAAATCTCTCCAAATAAAAATATGTATTTTTGAAGAAAGTTGGGCCTATTTCTCCTTGGAATGTTCAGATATTTTAAATTGAAGTGCGAACAAAATTGTCTAAAAAATTGGAAGAAAAATATTCAAACTTTCCCGGGAAAATTAGTTTTTTATTGAAGGAAATATGGCAACGCCTGAATGCTCATACGGCATTTTGCCTTAGCAAGGCAGAGTAGGTGTAGCAAGGGTAGAGGTTTCACCACGCACGTGTCTGTATATTCTCCATCGAATTACAAAAATGAAAAACAATGTTTGTGAGTACTGGACTGTCGGGTAATATATCATGCTTCCCAATAGCCAGCAATTAGATTCCTGGCAGTGTTAATTTGTCTACGATTTCTTTTCCTTTCGTGAAAGCACAGGACATTACTTAAAATTGGCTCATTTTTAATTGCATTACAGAATATGCTTCTCGAGGAAACTGGCGGGGTAGCCACAAAGATATTCCAAAAACCCCTTCCGAAATCATACGTGACTTTCCAATATTTATAGGGCGAGCAATTCACATTGTGTTTGGTCATTTTGTCGAATATTCTTCACAGCTTTTTAGCATCTTAATTAAAACTAGAAAAAAGTTTCCGAGATATTTCTCCACAAAAAAGAAAGAAAACGCTAGTAGAGATTTTGGGAGGAGCCTTTCCGGTGAGCAGTTAGCAGCACCTCAATTTTGACGGAGACATTTTGAAAGAAAGGGCTCATTTTGCCGACAATGCTTCTCAAGAGATTTAGAATTTCGTAACAAAACTCTCCTTGGAGCCAGAAAAACCATTTCTTTCAATAAAAAAAAAAAAACAAAAAACAATTGTGTGATTATAACTATTCTTTCCAAGAAAAACACCGCCAATTTATGTACAAGGAAAGTCGAAAGGATGAGTGCTTGGCGTTTAGTTCTCTCGTCGTAGGATACATTTTTTCACAGAAAATGACGGCGAGTGTTTGATCACTCATAATAACTACTAATTTCCAGTTTCGCTGAGTGGACCACCCACGTATGAGTCCAGAGGTTCCGACGGATTGTACTGTTGGAGAAAGATCACGATCTAGCGACCAAGATGCACGAGAACTTATGTTGCAATTTGCCTTCGATGGAAAATCTTACAAATTTATTAAAAGTAAGTAAACAACAAGACTACATGACCAAGCTGAGAGGGAAGAGTTGCCACATGATTAATCTCCGACCAAAAATCGATACGATGCTAGCAGCAGCAATCATGAATATGATATTTGGCAACCAAAACTGTTTTCTGTTGAATGCGGTGGCAAGTCATTTTTCCTAAAACATTGTTTCCCACTACAAGTTTTCCTAGTATTTTTTTCCTACTCGTTTTTTGTCCCATCCTAGTTAGTGCCACCAGATGTTAGTGTTACCAGTGAGATGTCCTACAGGCTTTTTTCCTAAGGCCACTTGTCCTATATTCGGTTTAAAAAAACAATGTAGGCACCTCACAAGTTAAAGTTGTGGCCGCATGCCCGCAAGTAGTGGAGCTTCATCCCCTTCCTTGTATTGAGGGTATATAAGGCCCAGGCTGAGCTTTCTCCTGTTCACGCGCTTATATTTGGCTCGCTAAGGAAATTTTACACTCTCCGAAACATTTCCCTCTGCCAATCGCAGTATGAACCTTGGGCGTATGGAAAAAAATAGAGCATATATAAATATGACCTAGTATTACAAATTTGTTTTCCTCTTCCCCCTTCTTATTTCTTTTTCTACGATGAATGCATTAAATTATCATTTTTTGTATCAAAATTATCTTCTCCGGCAGAGAGAACGTATCATCATTCTGCTCCATCTCTTTTATTAGTCCATGGCGAGTTCCCCTCTGTTTAAAAGCACGGCAGATAAGCATAGCAAGACTTTTGTTTCTAAACGAAGCAAAAATAATGACAAAACTGAAAAAAAGGAGACAAAGTGTGTGATGCATTCGAAGTATAACCACAAAGCATCGCGGTCAATTAAGTAAAGAGTTATACTCTCCACGTTTCAAGTGAGGATCAATTTACGAACAAAGGGTTGGTATCTGTTTTTCCAGTATGTCCTTTGTTCCCTAATGAACACTTTCAGTGCAAACGAGCGGTATTAATGAGACGCGCACATCGGCCTCCCCGGGTTACTTATGAGGGAAGCAGACCCCAAAAAATGGAGGCATAAATAACCGGCGACTCGATAACGCGAACCCTCATAGCTCTTCGTCACCTTAAATACAAACAGAAGAAGAGGTAGAGGACAACCTAACACCTCATGGGCCGAGACAGCTGCGGCTTCAGCGACACTCGATGAAAGATTCAATACGTCACGTGAATTTTGCCATCCGTAAGATAATCTCAGTATTTTCAAAATATGAGCTGATTTTGTTTAACTCTGTATATTTTACCACATGCACAAAGTCTTGATGAGTAGTATTTAGCTGGTTTCCTGCCCTCCCCTTTTAACGAACTATAATCTTTGATAGGAAAGAAAAAGAACACATTTGTATACTATCACACAAGGTTGTGGGTGTTACGGACAGAGATTGTAATGGGCAAATGTCTTCATTGGCCGGTTTATGAAAACTTCGACAGAAATAGCCGGCAAAAGTCTCTTTTGCCAAAACAGATCAAATTGCTAAAAAAAAAAAAAAAAAAAAAAAAAAAAAATCGCTAGGAAGTCGGAAGAAAAACATTCTCCAATTTTTCAAGAAAATCTTATTTTATGAAAGGCAATTTGGCATTGTCTGAGGGCTCATACACCCTTTTGCTAATACAGATCAAATTGCTGAAAAAAAAATTCGCTAAGAAGTCGGAGGAAAAACATTCTCCAATTGTCCACAAAAATCTTATTTTATTAAAGGCAATTTGGCAACGTCTGAGGGCTCATGCCACCCTTTTGCTTAGCACGGGAGTTTACGACACCTACGTGGCGAGTATGATGAAACCCGGGCATCCGGGGCGAAAGAGCCACTTCCCGCGTGCGATAAATGGCCATGCGAGCGCGGTCGAGGAGGAAAGAGGGTGAAAAAAGCTAAAACCCCATCAATCAAGGCGATGCATGCAGGTTCGGATGATGGCTCACAAAAACAATCCATCTGAGGAACAATTAGGAGCCACCGAACCCTATCTCGGAGATTATGATGCCCACTATCGACTTAGCTCCTCACCGTTCCCCGTCTCCCTCGCGCGCGGGTTACAAATCGCCAGGAGGGGTAGCTCATTACGCCGTATTCCGATGGATCGCAACTCAGTTCGATGAATCGCCGGAAGCATGGTCGAGAGAAGAGTAACTGTACAGGGAGCATACGGACATGTGGAAATATGGAGCTCCTAAGACACAAAAGGGCAGCCAATATTAATTGTATAGTAATGGACCACTAGACAAGGTACGAATTTCAGCATTTTGATACATGTTTCCAAACCTAAATTTTACGTAAAACACGATGCGCACAACGAAAATTACCGAAATCAATACCTTACGAAGATATTTAATGATTCTTCATCCGTGAATATAAACCATCCGCTCATGAAAACTCAATGATCTACGTGATTCACATTGCGCGCTAAACGTTATCATGACAGTCTCTGCGATATAAAAATCTGGTAACCTCGATCTTGACGCTTTGGCTAAGCTACAGCAAATTGCTTGTAATTTGGAGAACACATGGTGGGAAATGAACATTTCTCGATTGAGAAGCTTGCTGAAACCGTTGTGGTGCGCGATTTGACTCACGCAGAGCTTTGAATTTCTTGTAAGTGTGCATTCCAAATTCCTCGTAACCAATGTGTAATAAAAACGTCAATATCTTCGTTTAGAGTTGGGTTTAGTAATTTTCGTTGTGTGAATAGTGTTTTCCGTGAAATTCTGGTTAAGAAACATGTATAAGATTGCTTAAATTCGTACCTTGTCTGGTGGTCCATTGGTAAGTTTTTGTGTATTTTTTTTTTCATCATTTTAGATGACACACTGGAAAAAAAACACATTGGATCTAGAGTCCAGACTCTTGAAAACGTTCACAAGAAAAAATACTCTTGATTCAATCGGACTTTTGCTTGAATCAAAACGAAATCCGCTTAAATTAAGAGGCTTGGTTCTTGATTTAAGCTAGATTCTGATTGAATCAAGAGTACTTTTTCCTGTCGATGTTTTTAAGAGTCTGGACTCTAGATCCAATGTGTTTTTTTATTCCAGTGCAGTACTCCATACAGAGTGAGCAAAAACTTAATGGCAGTAACAAGTTGAAAAACGCCGACTCCGCGAGTTTAACTAATCGCGCCGATCACACGAAAAGCATATTAGCGCCTGCAAGAGTGCAAGAATACTTCATGCATTGCGCCTAACGCAGTGCGGTCGCTGGTCGGAACCAAGCCCACATTGGCGCCTACAAGACTGTGGGGATACCGCACGCATTGCACGTTCACTACGGTGCGCGCTTTCGATGCCGGACCTACCGCGGTGTACACAATCTAGAAGAAAACAATTTTACACAAGAAAATTTCGTGAAATTTCCAAATGAATTAATACTACGGCTTCCTTATAAAGCAATGAAAGGCGACAGCTGATGCCCATTGGCTCCCTTTTGAGAAACACTGCCCAACTAACGGCGCACAGCTGTGATCGTTCTTGCCTGGTCAACGATTTGAAGGTGTTATCTGTTACATTCGCTCCACGTTATTTTCTTTTCGAGTCGCTCCATTTTACTTGAAGTGTCAGTATAACTGCGTCTTCATACTTTTTATAGTGAGACCAATAGAAATTGTCATTTTTCCAATAAACTGGGTAAAATGCCTCCATAAATACAAGCTCTCCCTTGCCCTCTAATTGTAGAAAGCGCGTCTATCGATTCTCTTTCGATCGATTGCGATGCGATAGGGATGGGTGGCTTCACTAACATATCACGGAACTAGATAAGGGGTGAGGACTACCACAACGATGGGCATCGTTTGTTATTATAGCAACACGTGCACTAAATCAAATTTCGCAATTAACGCCTTTCATAGATAGCCGTCGCTTTTAATACTTCGCACTGTACGACGAGGGTACTATGACTACGGTTGCCTGCTGTTCCTGTTCCTGTAATCCTAGATCTTGATCAATTTCGTGTTTCTGATAAAAAGCAATTGCACGCCTGCTTCCGCTTGAGGCTGTCTGCGGTTCAAAACCGTTGGAAAATGTTCACAACGTGTCGGTCTGAGTGCGTCACGTGAATCATCACGTTCAGCAGGGGGCTATCGTGTTTTGAACCCTACATAGAGAAAGTACTCGACACAAAAGTTTGGTTAATACGGGAAGTAAAGCACAAAATAACTTAGGTCTCCGGTTAGACTCTGGGGTTTCCAAGGCTCTCCATTGTTTTCCGCGCTAGATTTACCGCAAATTGTGACAAAATCAACACAGAATTCGAGCATTGTTTTTTCTCACCTTTTATCGTTCAAAGTGTTTAACTTGCAAAGTGTTCAAATTTGCTATAACTGAGCCAAAGCGTCAAGATGAAGGTTGCCAGATTTTCATATCGTAGAGATTTGTCGTGGTAAAGTTTAGTCTGCGATTTGACTCATTTGGACTATTGTGTTTTCATGAGTGGGAGGTTTGAATTGACGCGGCAAGAAACATTAAATGTCTTAATTAGGAGTAAACTTCAGTTATATTCGTTGCGCAAATCGTGCTCTACTTGACATTTTGGTTAGGATACATGCATCACATGCGTGTATGTATCAGAATACTTAACTTCGTACCATGTCTAGTGATCCATTTTGCGGCGTTTAAAATGAAAAATGAGTGGTGACTCCTATTGCCCAAGTTTGGTTAAAGTCACCTCTGAGGGTGTATACAGATGTTAATTGAATTAAAGGTTATCTAGAAAATGAGTGTGCGATTTAAACGTCGGCGGTTGGGGTGGCGTTAGCACTCCGTCGATGGCGGGAAATCTCGAATTTTCGGGGTTCAGGGCCGAGTTCATCGACTCCCGAAGCTCGGGACGGAGACGCGGGGCTGCGGCTGAGACGTGCAAAACCCGAAGCCCGCAACCGCTCGCGAAAGTTTGCTTATCGAAAAATAAATGGGCGGTTAAACTGCAAGTTATTTAGCCCGCGCTCACGTTCGCGTTCGACGTTCGAGGTTCAACAGTCACCGCTTCCCGCTCTCCGATGCTCGGTGCGCCCCGAAATGGGATCCAGGCGGGCGAGGACCCCGCTCGTTTCGCCCAACAGCCAAACTTGCAAATCGCGAAAACTTCGTTACAGGACAAGCATTGTTGCCAGAGACAATATGTTTTCGACACTCCGCGCTCCTATCTCCCCGACAGTGCTTGAGCTTTATCTCATGGCCTGGTTACACGATCAAATTCCCGTCAAATTCCGATCAAAATGATGACCAAGATGGCGGTCGGGAGTTATCTAGATTGATGAGTAAAATTAATTAAAACAGCGTGTGGATTGAAATGAGCATGAAATAAGCACGGCTGTGTGGAAATCAGATGAAGGATGAGCCCCACAGTTCCATCATCTACCATCAAATTTCTGCGGCCGCAGAAATTTGATGGTAAATGGTCCGCACCAGTCACCATTTGATCGGAATTTGCCGGGAATTTGATCGTGTAACCAGGCCTTACAAGCCAACGCTTAGTAGGGTGTCCCTTATTTTTGAAATTTGAGAAAAGTTAAGCTCCCCAGGTCTCAAAACGTGCTATGAGGTGTACAAATAAGGAATGTTTTTTGGAAAAAATTTTAAAAAAATTTTTAGGACTCTCTCAAGCGCCCTAAAGGGCGTTAGTCGAAAATGTTCATTTCTGGTAGAGTGGATAGTCAATCCTAGGTGAAATTGACGAATTAACGCCTGTAAGCCGAAAATTTTGTCCGTTTGGTCGTATCTTTGATCGTTCAGCCGGTAAACCGACTTAAATGGGCGGGAAGTCGAGCCGCGGCCGCGCGACGCGCGCGGCTGACCGAGACACGCGGCCGGCGGCCGCGCGCGGCGACGCGCGTGGGTTGTGAGTGAGGAACATGTACTCATACACAGCTAAACGTAGTGCAGGAAGCAACGATGGGGAGGCTGCAAAAAGAGACGAAAAAAAGAAACGGGGCGTTTCGTAATATTCACTTCTCATGCTCAACTGGAAATAAAGAAAAATAAAACCATAAATAAATAAATTATTAAATAAGTAAATGAAAATAAAAGGCTAAACACGAGTTGTTGATTCGCTGTTATTGCGAGACGGAGACTCAATGTTGTTCTTCAGAGGGAGGACAATTAAAATTCTGATAAGGCTCTTAAAAATTAATATAAATTATTCAATGTTTAAAAACGTCTTCGGCATGAAATTAGTTAAGCGTACCATCGTGTCCATCGTCCAACTTGCGTAGTAACATATTTTTGGCAACAAAAGCAATATTAGATAGTTTAACAAAAGTCAAAGATTATCAAAATTATTCGATGTCATTAGCTAGAATTTTTTTGGATATTTTATGAACATTCTTTGTGAAGTGAGACGATACTTGTAGTAAATCTTGAAATCTTGCTCACTTTCAACTTTCTTATTAAATTTTTGCATCAATTTGACGGCCCTTTCAGTATGGTCCTTCACTACTTCAAGGGCTAAAACAATTTGGTACATATGTATGTATTCCGGGCTTTCTGGCCAATATACTGGGTCTATATCTAAAAATGCCGATGAAATACCAAGAATGTCAACAAAAAGCCATGCTATTTTTTGTAAATAAATCAGTCAGTCTGGTGAATTCCTCAGGCAGAGCATCTCGACGTCTGAGTGGGGCAGGGAGGCCTGAATTATGTTTTAAATTATAAACACACAGCATCTTCTTCTCCGACGAAATTCTCTTATCGAAAAGAGACAGAGGGACGAGCACTTCACTCAAGTACCATTAGTGATTTGAAAATTTCTGTAGAGCTCGCCTCCTGCTAAAGGATCAAATTTTTCAAATTCTACTAAGTCTTCAATGAGCTGAAGGTCATTTTTGGGAGCGCCAGCAGAATGGGGAGAACGAAACGGATATTTTATATACACCTTAACAATAAACAATATTAACGTGAAGAATTCCTTTTTGTTTTTCTCCTGTAAGGGGGAACTAATTTCTAAACATCCACATCTTCAGAGCGTGAATCGCCTTATTCATCCACCGAGCCTTATTAAATGAAGTGGTGAAGGACCATACTGAAAGGGCCGTCAAATTGATGCAAAAATACAATAAGAAAGTTGAAACTGAGCAAGATTTCAAGATTTACTACAAGTATTGTCTCACTTCACAAACAATGTTCATAAAATATCCAAAAAAATTCTAGGTAATGACATCGAAAAATTTTGATAATCTTTGACTTTTGTTAAACTATCTAATATTGCTTCTGTTGCCAAAAATATGTTACTACGCAAGTTGGACGATGGACACGATGGTACGCTTAACTAATTTCATGCCGAAGACGTTTTCAAACATTGAATAATTTATATTAATTTTTAAGAGCCTTATCAGAATTTTAATTGTCCTCCCTCTGAAGAACAACATTGAGTCTCCGTCTCGCAATAACAGCGAATCAACAACTCGTGTTTAGCCTTTTATTTTCATTTATTTATTTAATAATTTATCTATTTATGTTTTTATTTTTATTTATTTCCAGTTGAGCATGAGAAGTGAATATTACGAAACGCCCCGTTTCTTTTTTTCGTCTCTTTTTGCAGCCTCCCCATCGTTGCTTCCTGCACTACGTTTAGCTGTGTATGAGTACATGTTCCTCACTCACAACCCAAGCGCGTCGCCGCGCGCGGCCGCCGGCCGCGTGTCTCGGTCAGCCGCGCGCGTCGCGAGGCCGCGGCTCGACTTCCCGCCCATTTAAGTCGGTTTACCGGCTGAACGATCAAAGATACGACCAAACGGACAAAATTTTCGCCTTACAGGCGTTAATTCGTCAATTTCACCTAGGATTGACTATCCACTCTACCAGAAATGAACATTTTCGACTAACGCCCTTTAGGGCGCTTGAGAGAGTCCTAAAAATTTTTTTAAAATTTTTTCCAAAAAACATTCCTTATTTGTACACCTCATAGCACGTTTTGAGACCTGGGGAGCTTAACTTTTCTCAAATTTCAAAAATAAGGGACACCCTAACGCTTAGATTAGCCTGATTATGAATGATGACCAAATAGTTCAGCAGATTGAGAAATCGCGACCCGATTTGCAAAAAAATCCGAAAAAATTTGCAAAACTCTCACACTGACACTGAGACAATATATAGCTTCATAGAAAATAATTGATACTGCTGATTTAACAATTTTGTAGTTAAAAAAGTGTCTGAAATGTTTCAATGTAGATTTTACGATAAAAAAATGCTAATTTAACCACCCCCGTGGTCTCAATATGTCCCCGTGGTTCAGTCCAAAATACATTAAAAATGATACGGTTCTTTTTATCTCATGAAATTTATTTCTATGTTTTTGACTTCTATTAAAAAAAAATCCGTGGCTGATTATCTGAGTCTTGATTCATTTACTTTAGATGGTTTCATGAAAGCTGGCAACGTTGGCTGCCAAGCGTGCGAGGAAATTGAAAATATGAAGCGAACACGACGGCAATCGATTATACTTTCTTGATTGTTTCACACGGGTGGGTTAACTGGTGCGTGCAAACACTGTTTTGCCTCCTCCTCCATCATGTATCCAGGCAAAAATGAGAAGGGTCAAATCTGGTGAACGGTTGACGCGACGAGCTGAGGAAACTTCGCATGAAAAATGAGCTACAATGTTCCAGGTTTCTCTCTCGCCCTGCGGTTTAGAACAATTATTTTTCGCTATAAAAGTTTGCGAAAAGTTACAAAATGAACGATTCTCGCAATTTTAGTAACCACACACGTGTAAAAAGAGCCTCAAGCCCAAAAAATCCTGAAAATTACAGTATTCATAATTTCAGAACATGAAGGAGTTTCGTTCAAACATTTTGGGGTAAAAATTCTAAAAAAGTAACCTCAACAAGCTGGGACGGTTTTACGATGGAAAAATTTTGCCTTCACTAACTTCGGAATCGATTCATGACACAGGTATGAAGAAGTAGGTGCGATTTATGGTCGTTAAAATTAAAATCAAAAGTGAAAGGAGGTATTTCTCATCATTTTACTTGCGTTTGTTGATCTCAGGTAACCAGGATCATTAGAGATTTGAGGATGGAACATTTCTCACCTGAAACAAAAAAAGAAAAACATGTTTTTAGAGTGTAATTACATAATACCAATAAAGTTACCCCTTTAGGATTTTCCCGAGGAAGATCCTAATTACAGCCACATTTTTTAAATTAAATTCGTCGATCGTCTTAAGGGAGTGGAGTAACTATTACTCTTTTTGTAAAATAAGGAAGATGAATTATGAAGGAATTATGAGAAAGGAATTATGAGGAATGCGCACAAATGCCGTATTTTTCAAGCCCATGCTATTGGATTGATGACATTCTAGTAAAGTTTATCAAGGAATTACAGAAAACTTTGAAAGACCCTACTTGAGAGGAACCACTTAATCTTTTAATACATTTTTACGGTGCATTCTACTTACTTGCATCATCACAATGTAAGGTATTGCTTAGCTTAACATTTAAGTTATTTCTTGTAAAGCAGCCATTTTCCCTGCTGAAAAGAGAGCAGTTACTTGAAACTGATTGTGAGATGAAGTTGGCGGGGAAGAAAATAGAGACGTTTGCGGCGCTCGGCCGTAATTATAGATGCTATCGGTTGGCGAGTCAAGATGAGCGCAGCTTTCACGTGATCTCAAAATTACGCCAATGTGAAAGATTAGTGGCGTGGTATTTTGCAGCGAATCCTCTGGATGTCGTGAAGTAAAATTAACGGAGCTACTGAGACCCTGATAATTCAATCACTCAAAATTAATCCTTTCGGTTACAGACATATCACGTAAATTTCCCGGAGTAAACCACGCGCAAGGAAAACTGTAAAATTATACCTCAGGTAAGTAACGACCAGAAGAGGCTATGAGGGTCTGAGAGGGTACAAAATCACTAAAATTCATCAATTACTCTGCTGTCTCGGTTTGCTGCTTCTGTTAGTTTGTTTAAGAGATACTGGTAGAAAATAATCACCTAGAAACCATAAAACTTACGAGAAAATAGAAATTAATTAATTCTTTGCGAATATAGTTATTTACTTGTGAATGTTGAATGTTGTATGTTTGAATGTTTAATTATGAAGAAATTGGCCTAGGTTGAGTACCTACCCATATCGACGGCGTAAGTCCGCAATCACACATCGACGGTGAAACTACCAAACCACGTATCTCGGTTTGCGACGTCGCAGACTTCCTGTCATACTTTATTTTTTAAATGAAAAACTACTTAACATTTAGTCTTGAAAATGTCTGTGATTTTTCCTCTTTGTGCGGAGAAAATTCCGTGAAAATTTCAAGGAATGATATTGATTTGGTCTACTTCAAAAAAATAAAATGTGAGCGTAGATTTTTAAACACCGCAAACGAGATACGTGGTTTGGTAGTTTCACCGTCGATATCTCGTTTGCGGTGTCTGAAAATCTCCGCCTCTGTGTTATTTTTTTACAGGAGAACAAATTGACATCATTCCTTGAAGTTTCTGCAGAATTTTCCTCGCATAGGGAAGAAAAATTACGGCAGTTTTAAAGAATTGCCGTTGAGTAGTTTTCCGTTTAAAAAATAAAGTATGACAGGAGGTCTGTGACATCGCAAACCGAGTTATGTGATTCCCGACTTACACCGTCGATATCGTATGTAATTCCACACGGTTTCCTTTATGCGTTTACTTAATAACGCATGACTATGTTCGCTCTAATATTTACGTTTCTCAAAAGTAATCCTAACAATTTGTGAGTATAAGAACTACAAAATCTACCGTATGAAAACTTTACTGATCGATTCAAACATACTGTCCTTCACATGAGTCCCTCGTGTGTGTAAATATACGATTTCATTTAGTTGAGTTTCACTGTAAGCTATGTGTAACAAGTAATTTTGGTTTCCGAGCCCGCACTCGTCCAATAAAGATGTTTCAAAAGGAAGTTCGTCTCGTCTGCATTGTCTGCCGCGAGCATTTTTAGCGGCTTTCTTTTAAAGAGTTCACTCGCCCTTTCGTTCGATCAATAAACATTTCTCTTCATTCTCCGACCCATTACTTTAATCCTCATTATTGGAGAAGTTTTGCGGAGTGAGAAACTTTCTCTTTGTTCAGCTTTCCCGAAGTTTATTTTAAGATGTCTCTCAGCTTTTAGCGATTACGCTGAGAGTATCTGCCGTGTATTTACTATCTTGCGTGCGGTCGCTTCGCACCGCAGAACAAACATTAGAAAATAATGAACGAAAGGAAAATACGAGACACATTTTCGAAAACGAAAAGAACATTATCACCACGCAACACCAACACCGGGTAAAAAAAATACATTGTTTCTCACACAAAAGAAGTGGACTTGGAATAAAATATGATGAATGTAGAGATTTGAGACATTAGGTCTGAAATATAACATTTACATTATGTAGAAAAGTGATTGACAGGAGGCATTCTGAATTCTGAAAGAGAACATAAAATTTTCGGCTCCTTCTTTAAATTGATATAAAACAGCGTCCGAACACTAATATCTTCTTGAAACACGTTCAATCATTACCTCTCCGTAAATCACAGCCAGCAATTAAAAAATCAAACCTTGTGACCCTTCACCGAGAATTAAAATATCCCAGGGCTTCGGGTCTTCAGCGTAGAAATCGAAAAAACGAAATGACACGAGCATCCGATTGATTCCGGCTTTCCCTGTATTTTCTAGTGTGTTATCAGGGCAAAAATAACCACCAACTATTTAGAAACTAAAGTTACTCTTTCAGTATTAATTGCGATGTCGAGAAGTTTTAAAAAGTGACAGAAAGGTCACTAAGGTCCGCCAACTAGGATTATAAGAATCGACATTATTTTTTCTATATCTGATAAATACACAACTTCTTTGTTTATGTTGGGTATTCAAAACATTTTGTTACCTTGTAGCATCGATGGGATGAACAAAAATATCTTCCTTGCAATAAACTGCTGCGCCGCGCCGCACAGTGGATCGAGTCATTAGGAAAGGTCGCACACAATTTGGAAACTGCAAACGCTTGTAACTCCGTTTATACAAAAATTTGAGGTTTTAAAAGTGGTTTCATTGGTTTTCTCGTGCAATTTTAGAGCACCCCTTTAAATTTAAAATGTGACGAAATAAACATCAAAATTTGCAGTTTTAGTCAAAACTTTCATGTCCGACCTCTCTAATTGACTCGATCAACTGTGCGTCGCTGCGCGGCAGAAATCGCAGTAGTAAAGGCGGCGGCAACTATTCGAGCTCTCAGGATAGCCGGGACTGCCGCATCAGTAATTGAAGGCGCTCTAACTTTGTTCTCATTTCAAAGTCCCGACAGAAATAATAATCCTACGCTAACTCTAACCGTCTACTGACTGCTAAGATTTGGTATCACTCTTAATTGTGCAGTTGCCTACTTCCATGCCGACTCTTTTCCTTCAACAATATTATAGATGACGAAAACATTCAAATGAATGATAATCTAACGATTTCAGCCGTTTTTAGTTGCTGATTTCTCGCTTGAGAGTCAATTTTGTTATCCTCAATCAATTTCCATCATATTCTGCACGAAACGGAAAGTTTGGGATTGCCATGCTCGATGTGACTAGAGTCCCTTAATACTGAGAATAAAGACAATGCGAATCCATTTCTGATTGGTTCCCGTATTATAGGCCTTCACAGTGTCACAAACGGGAATAAAATATTGCATTTTCACCGATTGAGAATTTTCATGCAAAATTTTAATTGCTTCATCTGAAAGTGCTTAAAGAGCTGATTTCGCAATATCTTTTATAATTTTTTTCTGATATGGAAAGCAGTATAAGAATAGATTTCAAAGTGAGAAAGTGCATAGCCTAGTGACGTCATCTAGCAGCATTTCCCATTTACACACATATATTTTAGTAGATTAGATCATTTTGTCGTATCTTCTTCAATAATCGTTCAATTCATGAACAAAGGGTATCCTCGTGTTCAGTTTACTCAGTAGTTTTCACTTAAACACGAAATTCATTTAATGTCAGACACCTGCAGATTCTCTATTGCAAAGATTATAAGACCGAGAAATTGGAGTTACAGCAAGAAACAAATGGAATGAGAGAGGGGACGGAGATAGGAATGCGGAAATAGGTTGATCAAAGATTACAAAAACCGTTCGATTTGTGTGATCTTTATTCCCGTTTGCGACATCCAAGAGCCGCGTTGTCGCAACTCTCTCTATAAAGGGACTCCAGATGTAAATTCACACCCTGTCCAGCGATCCCTTATTCCGTTGGTTGGGAAGTGCCACTCAACGTCTACACACACCGGAGGATCCAATTATCGAAAACTAGGTTGTCTAGCCGCGTTCCGGAACGCAAGTCGAAAGGCACAGCTCTCCGGGCAGGTGCCACGATAAATCTTATTCGGAGCCGCGGCGGACGGTAAACAAATCAGGTCTAATCGCCGGTATCGATCCGATAAATCACCGCGAAAAGATTTATGGCGACGCTGATCGCGAAGGAAATCCGAGGAATCGATGCGATCCCTCGCGAGGAAACGGATCGGGAAACCGGCGGTCACCGGCAACACTCAACGCTCAACGGGTTCAACGGGCGGGGCGCGATGCGGGGGGGGGGGGCACCGGTCACCGATTGATTAATCATCGGTTGTCGGTGGATGGTGGATGCTGATAATCGGCCCGATAACAATATGAGATCCGGCGCTATCGTCGCGTCCATCGCTCGGTTTGTTTTCCGTGTCGGGTTGCCCGGTTCACGCCGGGATAGAGTTGTCGCGCGGAATCCGTCGCCGCCGCGCCGCCGGTGCTGCCGCCGTGTAGAAAAATGTTACATTATCATAAAAAGAGTCAGCCTGGCTCAATCTACACGCAAAAATTGCTGAAAAATATTTGTTCTCTTTTTTTTAAATGGGTCCGTTGCGCTGGCTCCAGAATCGTGTTTTGATCCTTGATTCTTGTAAAGCCCGTATCAGACGATCAAAGTAGAGACCTCAAATAGACTCATCGATTGCCCCGACTTAAACCGCTGGCCAATAAGAGGGCCAGAAAAGGCATCGATGAACCTCTTTGAAGCCTCCACTTTGATCGTCTGATACGGGCTTAGATCAGCTACAAATAATGAGATCCGTCCAAACAGCAACTTTCTACGTACAATATTAACCGAGATATCGCCCCTTGAAAAGTCGAGTTCTTGACGTCATCCTCCGCGGTAATGACACCCTTAGTTTCCACCTTGATTTCATCAGTTGGTGTTACGCACATGTGCGCTGGTTGCTCAACGTGAAACTCAGCTGAAAGCAAGGTGGAAGGATCCGAGGGTGTCATTACCGCAGTGGATGACGTCAAAAACTCGAATTTTCGAGGGGCAATATCTTGGTTAGTTCGCTGCCGGCTGATGATGGGGCCATTTCGACGCGAAATATTATCTCTTTCTCACAATATTGTCTTGTGACTGTCCCCTACAAAAGTTCAATCTTAGTTAATATTGAAAGTGGAAAGTTGCTGTTTAGACAGATCTTATTATTTTTAGCAGATCTACAAGAATCTATTATCAAAACACGATTCTGTGAACGGCGCAACTAAACCTTTGTCCATAAGAAAGTGTTGAATTCCCGAAAGTGCAATTGTCTCTGAGCATCCAGCACGCAGAAAAAAAACTTCGTGCATAGGACCCGAAGTTAAGGTCATATGGATCTCTGAAGTTTTCTGATGACGCATCCGAAAACTTGAGGTCGAGCTGCTAAAGTTCGGGTCAGACATCGAGGCACTTCGGTGCGTGCTGCCAGCTCGAAACGCGCACCAACGCCTACAAACCTAAGGGGATACTTCAAGCATTGCGCAATGCGTGAAGACGCCTACAAACCTAAGGGGATACTTCAAGCATTGCGTGAAGCAGCCCTTTAGGTTTGTAGGCGTCAGTGCGCGTTCCGCACTAGCAGCACGTACCGGTGTACTTCAGATGTCTGACCCGAACTTCGGCAGCTGGACCTCAAGCTTTTAGATGCGTGATCCGAAAACTTCAGAAATCCATATGACCTCAACTTCGGGTCTCACGCACGAAGTTTTTTTCACCGTGAGCATCCCCTGAAAATTCAGCTTGAGGCGCCTGCAGCCTGATAGTTGAAATTTTTTGTTTGCCGGGACGACATAGATGAAATAGGTTAAAAGGCGGAGCGTGATTGGTCGGCTATGTCTTATCGCTGCTTTGTCGTGTCTATGTCGGGTTGACCTCTCGACAAGCTAACGGCACCTCTTAAGTTTCCGACAGTAAGTCGATCATTCCACCTGACAAAAGCACGACAAAGCAGCGATAAGACATAGCCGACCAATCACGCTCCGCCTATTAACCTATGTCATCTTTGTCGTTCCGACAATCAAAAAAATTCAACCATCAGGCTGCGGGGCGATTATTGAAATTGATAGACAAAGCGATAGACAAATAAGACATAGGGAGTATGGAGCGATCTTATTGGTTGACATGGTTGGTTCTTACAGACTCAGGAAGAAAATGATGGACTAACTGTCGGGTCTTTAGTGGGTTGCCGTTGCTTAGTCCATTACCTACCTCTTATGTCCATTGCCACCACCTGCTTCCACCAATAGGATCCCTCCAAATCCCTTTTGTCGTCTTTGTCTGTAGCTTTGTCTATAAATTTCAATAATCGGCTCGCTGCTGAGTTTTTTTGGACGGTCTGGCGGCGCGGGGCCGTAGCGGCAGGAGCGGCGCGGCGGTGCTGCGGCGGCGGCGGCGCGGTGTACTAACGAGCGTGTCACGGGGCTTTATCGCACCGACCGGATCACCAATAAACGTCTTAATTATGGATTCCGTGTAATTCACGGCCCACTTAGGACACATGACTTTATTTGCTCTGCCGTGGCCGTGGCCTCCCGTCCCGTCGTCCCGTCTCGTAGCCGGCTCGACCGGACTCTAATTAAAACTGAACTAATACCATCACGTCTTCAACCTCAACCGCTGCTCCCATCCGATCCCCTCCCACGTTCCAGGCTCCTCCTATGCTTCCCCCCCCCCTTCGTAATTAGCCCGTGTCACCGATTAATGGCGAAACCCCTATTTCCGAGCCAAAATAAATCGGCGATCGTCGCTCCTGATAACGGACGCGGACGCGTCTCCGACTCGCGGCGTCGCGACGCCGACGCTCGTCATGGCGGAAGACTGTCTCGTTGAGATGAAAATTAGAGTCCCTTTATACTGAGAGTCAAGACAATGTGAATCCATTTCTGATTGGTTCCCGTATTTTAGGCCTTCGCAGTGTCACAAACGGGAATAAAGATTACATTTTCACCGATTGCAAAGATTATAATCTGGAATGGACCAGGGAATTACGGGTTCGGCAAGGAACAAACGGAATGAGAGAAGGAACGGAGAAAGAAGTTTGAGAATGGGCCGATCAAAGATTACGAAAAACGTTCAATTTCTGTAATCTTTATTCCCGTTTGTAACTCCATGAGGGGTGTTGTCTTGACTCTCAGTATAAAGGGACTCTAGTCTCGTTGAGATGAAAATTAGGGACGAGCCGCTCGAGCGCCCTCTAGAGGTGAGTTAGAGCTAAGATAGTGTGTTCGGCAGCAAAAACAGGTGAGCAAACTTTGAAGCACCGCAATGCCTAGACATATTGTTAAGTATTCCAAGACAGAGATAGACAACAAGATACTACTCTATATACAAGTAATGAGACCGACCTGGTCATACGATTGTCAGATTTGGGGCTGTTCAGTTAAAACTAATCTGAAGTTAATTCAAAGCATGCAAGGTATTATCAAGAAAAATCTGCAAAGCCGAAAGGTATGAGTGCAACAGAGATATACATAGGGACCGGGGCATCGAACCTGTGGTAGAATATATTAAGAAACTTCCTTCTCGATATGAAACTAGACTCCACTCCCATCCCAACGAGGAGGCTATAGAATTGCTTGACAATTTCAATGAACTTAGAAGACTCAAAAGGACAGAGCCTTGGGAGTTGACAACAGCATAAGACTCTGATTTCTGATTTTTAAATTATCCAATCTTTATGTTCATTTGTACACTGTAAAGCTCACTCATCCCTTTCCACCCACACATTTCCCATCATCAAGCACATAATCATCATATCTACCCATCATAATTGACAATGAGTTAAGAAAAAATGCCTCTTGACTGTCGAGGCATTCTGCAACACTACCTCATAATGTAAAATAATTGTTTATATTCCTCGTTGAGAAGGTAACGAAAATTCAAACAATACAAAAAAAAAAAAAAAAAATATTGAAAAGGCGTCAGGTTAACTCCGCGGGATGAAACTCATTTGAGTAAATCTCGACAAGTAGCGAGTAAACAAATTACAAAGAGCGACGAGCATGCTGCTTATCCGATCGCAGAGCTTTTCAAGCTGCAACGGCGAAAAGTGGGCTGCGGGCTATAAATCCACGTTTACAGCGTCCATGCGGATTGACGCAGAGCAGAATTGAGTTATCGACCGGGATCGATTATATCCAACACGATGTGCTCTGCGTGAGTCTAAACAAGGATGCGCTCGTAAACCACCTCATTACTTTTACGAGTCAATAAAATCTGTATTATCCACCTTAACTACCCTCGACTAACATCCTGACGACAAGGATAAACATATGCGCGGATCCTGACAATCTCCCCATACGCCTCGCCCGTTTTGACGCCCCTGCACGCCAGACATTCAAAAATCAAAGTTTCGGGTTTTTTGGGGGGTGGGGGTGGGGAGGGGGATAAAAATTGGTCGACGGTGCTCGTAATAAAAAAGTGCATGTTTTCATGTCACCATCCAACATATCGACGGTAAAACTACCAGATCACGCATCTTGGTTTGCGATGTTGCAGACTTCCGAAGTGGGAAACTCTACGTAAATTCTTGAAAATTTCCGAGAACTTTCTTCGGAAGAAATGGAGATACGCAATAATTAATCTGACGACGTAGCATCTTCCCCGAAAAACAATGAAACGCAGTCGCACCCTTCAAGACTTTTCGAGGATTCTCGTCCCCCGTTCTCACGCCTACGCTTGCGAGGTACAATCCCTTATATCTTTGACTTCAGTCAGTTCAGATCCTTCTCTGTAACTTTACGCCGTGTTCGTCTCAGTGCTGTAAAAATGAATAAATTCTATCTCAGAATTTAATCACACGGAAAAAATAACACATTGGATCTAGAGTCCAGAGTCTTGAAAACATTGACAAGTAAAAATACTCTTGATTCAATCAGATTTTTGCTAAAATCAAAAGGAAATCCGCTCAAATTAAGAGGCTTGCTTCTTGATTAAAGCAAAAATCCGATTGAATCGCAAAAGTATTTTTTCTTGTCGATGTTTTTAAGAGTCTGGACTCTAGATCCAATGTGTTTTTTTTCCAGTGCATATATTATTAATATCATAACCTTAATTTCTTCAAGCGAATGGATGAAAGCCAAGTGAAATTCGCACCGTGCGAGCGTGTTACACTCCACAAGAAAAGTAGATTTCGCTCCGTATTCATATCACTCGCATCGTTCGAGCGCTATGTAGACTCCGGAGCGGAAATAAACACCGAATTTAACGCCGAGACACTTAACAGTATAAGTAGTAATTGAAATTGAATTTCTTTCAGTTATGCTTCTTCACTGACATTAAGCTTCCGTGCACGGCAGGACATAATAACGGTTCCGTTCACTGTTCACCCGATGTAAAGTCTCAGAGAACTCTGAGAACCGCAAAACAACACTGCCGTGCTAAGGAAGAACGCCGTATGAACACTCGAGGGTTGCCAAATTTCCCTTCATAAAAAATGTATTTTTGACGACATTTATGCATATTTTTCCTTGAAATGTGCAGATATTTTAGATTAAATTGCGTACTTAATTGTCTGAAACTTTTGGAAAATATTATTCGCAATTTTCCCAGTAAATACAGTTTTCATCGAAAGAAACTTGGCAACGTCTGAAGGCTCATACGGCGTTCTTCCTTAGCACGGCAGAACACGTGTGTAGTCTGTGTAATGCGTGACGATATCTGGCTAAAATCAAAGCTGGCATATCAATATGGATATCGACAAGGGAACTAGGCACGGAGAGGCGCCCGGTTAAATAGAGCCGTCAGCGCCCCGTGAATTTAGTATTCCGCACGAAAGGCTCCCGGATTCCCGCGCAGGAATTCTCACCGCCGCCATCGGATCCGAGTGAAATGAGCACACACAGGAATATAAATCACCGCCCCGACCGAAAACAAATAAATAAATAAAAATAAACACGAGCTTTAAGTTTTTTCACATCCGAGCGGAGCTCCCGTTCGCTGTTGTCTGATAGGTAACTCGCGCCTTCGATAACCTTTCGATTTCTTGAGGGGCCCAACTTCTTCGTAAAGTTTCGCGTTGGCTTTAGTTCACTGAAAAAAGAGTATGATATGGACGTATTTCTACCAAACAGACCTATGTGGAGGTGAGAAATATGGGGTGTGCTCGTTGAAGCTGCATAAGAAGCAATGTAAAAGTGGGCGTGATTCCTTTTGAAGAATTGGAAAAGCGGGATATTGCATTCTATCAAACAGACCTATGTGCCAACTGAATGCGAGATTCATGAGCCGCGGGCATGGCAAGATAGCGTTGTGGACAGGGCTCATGAGTTACAGCGCCCCGACGACCATCTCCCATTCGCGCTCGCTCTCGTTCATTGCCTCTGACGTCACTAGCGCTTTATTATTCCCATTCACTCTTACGGCCAGAGAACTAACGAACACACTCCATATTTCTCACCTCCACATAGGTCTGTTTGGTAGAAATATGTCCATATATTTTCCCATACTCTGACACAGTGATCCGAGTATGGTAATAAACACCAAACTCTTTGGTATAGCATTTACCATATTATGGTGAGTATTACTAGAGCTCTGGTGAAAACTACTATAATTCTGGTTATTTTCACGAAATAGCATCACTGCGTTAAAAATTAAGTAGACTAATAGTAGATGTTATACTTTTTTTTCAGTGACGGAATTCCGTATTGATAGTAAAGTTTTTAATACAATATCAGGGTGTATAGTTTTTTTTTCGTTTAGGAAAATCCTGATGAACACCTGATTTTCGACTGCTAAATCCTGATTTCATGATTTTTCCAAATCCTGATTTTTTGCGGAGAAAAATGAAAAATCCTGCACACGGTATGCGAAAGCATAGAACTTCACAAAAATAGCGCGATTAAAAAATCCGATCGGACGGCCGACTTTTCTAAAATCCTGATTTTATGACCGATTTTTCATCAAATCCTAATGAAATCGTGATGAAATCTTATGAAATTTTTTTATTTTAGGAAATCCTGATTTTAGACAGCTAAATCCTGATTTCATTATTTTTCCAAAACCTGATTTATTGCGGATAAAAATTAAAAATTCTGCATAACCGTCTACGAAAGCAGAACTACATAAAAATATCTCGATTAAAAAATCCGATCGGACGGCCAACTTTTCTCAAATCCTGACCTTATGACCGATTTTTCCTTAAATCCTGATGTAATCGGGATTAAATCCTCATTGGCCTCAAATCCAGATAGAATCGGGAAAATCGGAAGAATCCTGATACTTGACACCCTGAACATTTTTTCGAGAAAAATCTATTTTACCTTTTGATTTTTCATTTTTTGCCAGTTCTGAGCCCAGTTGGCAATGGCGGATTTGTGGTTCGCAAGCATGCCCGCGAAGGAAGCTCTATCTCGAGTCGAGATCGGAGGCAAATTTTGAATAAGGTAAACAGAATCTAATCGAAACCAGATTCTCACGATCATCTGCTCAAGTCGTGAATGAGTTTCTTCGCTTCCGTGCTGGTCCCCCCCCCCCCCCCCCCNTGGCCCCTGGCTCCCCCTCGTTCGACCTCGCCCCTCCTCTCCTCATACAACGCCTGTGCTTGTCAGTTTCAACTTAATTACACAGAAATGTCTTCAAGGGTGACTCATGCAAGGAGGTTCGATGGTCCCCTTTGCGTGTTTAAAAATGACCCCGTGTAAGCAACGCGGCATGATATGGTTCTTGTGCATGTTATCCGAGTATGAAACACGGGATTATACCATTACGCGTCGTTCTTTTGGAGTTTGGGACGGCTGGGCGGCATCTCCAGGTAAGGAAATGGTGGTGCCCGACATCATTGTCATTATACGACGGGAATTTATTACCTTGAAAATGAAATTATAGCAATCTTATTTTTTCATTGACATCCATAAAAATGAAAATACTACGAATTAATTGGAATTGCTCAAATGGAAAGTAATTATCCAGCCCGCAATATTTGATAAAATGTGTTAGGAGTGACTGAGGCTCTACTAGGTATACCTACATTTTTAGTATAAAATACTTAAAATCGCGAAAAAAGATTTTATACGTGCATTAAGGGTTGAAGTTTATCTGCAACAATAAATACTGTTAAGGAATAAAACTTTACACCACTTTATTCGGTTGCAACGTAACATATCTCGATTCCCCTGGATAGCTCGACCGTCTAATTGGATTACATTTTGCAATAACGATGTATTCCTGGCTCATATATTGAAGCACATATCTGTATCCGGAAACCTGATATTACATATGTTGTTTCTAAGACGAGTCAAAAATTTGTCCAATTTTTCATAAAGCCTTAATTTTTTAAAGAATTTATCTGCATCGCACACTGTATGGTTTGATTCTTCATCGATGATTTGTATTCATTTTATTATTTCTTATTTTCCCTCCAGCAATGGCTGTATTAGCCCGTTAGGGCTGTGTAAGTAGATTTAAACTAGGGGGTACGCCCCCTGGCCGCTACGCGGCCCAATCCCCTGAAGGCGCTCCGCGCCATCAATGCGCCGCGCGCGGCCCTATTTTTACCCTCCTATCAGTGTTAGTTTTATTTTTCCCCTAAACAATTACGATATGAGGTATACTTTAATTTTAAACTTTACTTAAAATTACTTTAAAATTAAAAGGACGCGTTTTGGAATGACTGATTGATGAAATATTGCAGTAAAACAATGAACAATGATAGTCAGGTAATAATTAAGATTTCTTGAGTCGGGGATCGAACCTACTCCGAGTTCAAGGTGGACGCATTCGACGTCTTAGACGACTCGGTCACCGCTCGATGTGAGGGTTTCGGGTGCGAATCTTGTGTAGATAAGTGTAGAGCTGATGCGCAGGCTACACAGCTACTGCGCAACCTCCTCGACCACTGCGCATCCTCCCGCGCATAGCGGTAGCAGTGCCGGAGCATTCTTTAAACTCACTCACTTTTATAACGTGATTTTAAAAAAACCTGGGTCCTTTTTCCAAAATCTGATTACAGCGGGCTCATCTAGGGCCTATTACCTGTCGATTTACGCAAAAATCATGGAAATCGGCCCGGTAGAACGCTCAAACGAACTATGACAAAAAGTATAAATTTACATTGTTTAAATGGGAGAATTCGCAACTTTACCACGTAATATAAAAAAAACCTGGGCCATATTTTGAAAATCTGAAAAGAGTTGGCTTATCTAGAGACAATTGCCCGTCGATAACCGCAAAAATCATGAAAATCGGCCCGGTAGAACGCTGGAACTAAGCGTTACCAGTTTCGCAAAATTAGGAGGTCTTGGAGCTTATAGTATAGATATAGTATAGATAGATGGAAGTATTCATACGAACCTCAAAAGTCAAAAAGGACTTTAGAAGAAGAGCAGCTTAACCGAGGGAAAAATGAAACGTCAAAAGTGGAAGGAGCAAAAAGATGGCGCAGGCAATAGCACGTTCCGTTGTTCAGCTTAAGAGCTCCGCCACTTGGGCAACATTCCAGAAAAACATAGAAAAATGACTGGGAAACACCAGCACGGGTTTCATCTGTACCAAGCGTGCTCGCCAAAAGGAGCCACGATATCATACTCCCATACCGTCGCTCCTCTGACGTAAGGGCCTATCTTAATCTCGACGTGAGCCTTATCGTACATAAAACTCCATGCTTTTTGGGGCTCATGTGGAATTACAGATACGCCCTTACGTCAGAGGAGCGAAGCTACGTACATTTGTCAGCGCAAATACAAAATAGTATTAATGTAAGTGCACGCACACAAATAAGCGTCGACAAGCGACACTTCCGCGAAGTACTGGGGTAGCGAAGACTGAAGATGCGTGAGAGCACTTATCTGCCGTGCTAAGGAAAAACGCCGTATGAGCCTTCAGACGTTGCCAAGTTTCCTTCGATAAAAACCGAATTTACTGGGAAAATTGTGAATATTTTTTCCCCAAAATTTTCAGACAATTTTGTACGCACTTTAGTCTAAAACATCTGAAAATTTCAAAGGAAATTGTGCGTGAGTGTCGTCCAAAATACATGTTTTATCAAGGGAAATTTGGCAACTCTCGGATGTTCATACGGCGTTTTTCCTTAGCACGGCAGTTATGGAGCCGGCGAAAACGCCGAGCAGCGATAAAAACATCCGCGACAGACGGAGACAGAGGAGCGAAAACGGAAAACTACATTAAAAAAACTGGCGCCCTTGAGTGAGGGCCCTATCATCCAGCCCATTTAATGACCATGAGGGATCATAAACCCATTCGCTCAACCATGCTGGGCTCTTGATAGATCGACTTTATAATATCCTCCTTCTCCCGCACCCTGGTTTTTTTCTGAGGCCTTGTGAGGAAACCGGCGCCGCGCGGCCTTCGGAAAACGAGCCGAAACCGATTTGTCATCCCGGTTCATTCATGAAGTTGAGTGGCTTTCGGGAAGCTTTGAAGGAAGGATAAACATAGTTGCACGCCTTTCTGTACTTTTCACAATAGCTGTAGGTTTTGAAATATTTGACGGAATGGGCGGGGAAAATTTTATGTTTTTTTATCAAGTGCGTTCCGTTGAGAAAACAAAGTTTCAGAGATGAAATGGACCGCGTTTAACAGAAAGGAGCCAAGCCACATCAGCAATTGCCAAATTTAACTAGGCAATTTAATTTCTTACGAGAGAATGTTTGTGTGGATTCCTTTAAAAATTTTAAGGAATTTGCTTTGTACTGTAGAGAAAATCCACTGAAATTTGCACGAAAATCCGTACATCCGTTTTCATGTAAAAAATTAAATTGCTCGATTAAATTTGGCAATGGCCGATGTGGCTTGGTTCCTTTCTGTTTAACGCGGTCCAAATAATCCTTCTTGGTTATGGCGGGACTGGAGAGAATGGCACACTTAAGCTGAAAATGTAGAAGTTTCACAGAGAGAGCGAGACGAAAATAACGTCGTTGTCTGAAAATATTTTCCAAAAAAGCAAAAACAAAAACACACCGAAAATCACTCCGGCCCCCTTCCCTAGGAGAGAAACAAGTTTCCGTTCCTACCTCCGAAATTTTCTTAGAATGCTCTACAGCTAAGTGTAGGCTGTAGGTGTTTGAAAATGGAGTTGAAAAATCGTGATAAGGAACGAAAATCGATATGAAAATTCCAGAAGTCACGCTTTAGATTCAAAATAAGTGCGTCGATACTTAAATTCCGATCGATTCAGCGGCTTTGTACTGAATTTTTTCAGCGATTGCTCTCATGAAGGAGCATTCATGGAAAAACTTCAACTTGAGAAAGATGGGGTACTATTCAGAATTTCAGCGAAGTTGAATGTTTCCACCATTTAAAACTTTGCCCATTACAGCGTCATTCATTCAAAGGCTACTCATTTTGACGCAAAAAATAGGTACATCGATTGTTAAAATGAATGCAATAATGATAAAAAATGGAATTTGGGGAGCGGGGTGAAGGTGAGGGGGTAAGGGAGAGGGGGTGAGGGGGAGGGGGGCAGGAAAAACTCGCTGGGACTGATATCAACTCTGAGGTCTTCATGTACTCCTGAGGCGGATTCAATGGTAAATTATATTTTTTACGATTAAGGAAGAATGAAAGGAAAACGGGGGAAAGAGAAAGGGCATAAGAGTCAGGAAAGAGCGAGTCCCGGCTCCCGAAGAAGGACAAAGAGAGCGGTGGCGATCGGGGCACGCGTGAGAATCCACGCTTAACGAATAAGGAAATGAGCGTTTTTTCATGCTCGCTGGTTAGCACTGACTATAATGAGAGAAGGACTAAGTGATATTTCTCCCGGTGACCACCGCCCTCGCATCCCTTTCTCCTTGGACCTCGAGCCAGAACATATACCAGGTCAGCGGCAATCACAAAGGGGTTGGCAAACATCATGTTACTGCTCCATTTCAGATAAACCCCGCTGGGGCTCACGCTTAGTTGCCAAATTGTGCTGCTTTCGTTGTTGGCAGTGCAACGAGAAAATAGGATGCAATGATATGGTGGTTGATTATATGGTGGCGGCGTGGTCGTCAGTGATGCCTTCATTAAAACCAAACGTCGTAGGCGCACTGACGGCGGGAGAGAATTTCATTTTGTTGTAACGAAGGTTGGCAGTGAGTTGAAAACTTTAAACGAATCCACTCGTGAAACTTCGCCTATGATGATGATGAATGTTACTGAACAGAGCCGAGTGTCCACTAAACGGGCTGGCCAAAAGTCAGTACTTTTACAGTAGTTTTTCAGTACGTTCCCGAGAAGTTCAGTACCTCCTCAACGGAAAAGTTCAGTACTTTTTCAGTACCTCCATTTGGCGAAATTCCGAAAATTTGAATTTCTCCCTCAAATTGCGACAAAACTGGAAAATTGTGAACCAGAGTGTCTACTAAAACAGGCTGACCAAAAATCAGTGCTTTTCCCGTACTTCTTCAGGACATTCCCAAGAAATTTATTACCTCCCCAATAGAAAAATTCAGTACTTTTACAGGACCTTCGTTTGACAAAATTCGGAAAATTTCAAAAATTTGAATTTCTCGCTCAAATTGCGACAAAAATGACAAAAATTCCGGACCTTCTTGCAGAAATTCCGCACCTTTCTGTACTTCCAGACCGCCTGTAAAAATTCAGTACTATTTCCGGACTTGCAGACATCCTGGATTCCCTCCGCATCAATTTGCAGAGAATCGGGAGCAGTCGGGCAACGGAGAGCGGGGCGGCCGTATTGTTGGCGGACAATGGAGGCGGGGGTGGGGTAGCTCGGCGGCATGGGCACTACCGGAGGGCGCCCGCGCTTCGTGAGTCGTGCGATCGTGAGCCGCTCGCTCGGCGGTGAGCGATGCGCGCGGGTAACCGAGAAGCGAGCATCGGGCCCTGTTATGCTGCCTGCTTCCGACACGATCTCGCGCACTCGTGCCTGCCCGCCGGCTCCTCCGCCCTGGGGCCCCGGTCCCGGGCCCCGTGAGTTACAGGCGGCGAGGGCGGGTCGAATAAAGATGTCCCCGGGTCGCCGGGCCCCGAAGAGGATCCTCGCGCCGGGCTCATGTCGCACGCCGCCGCCGCTTGTCGCTCCCGACTGAGTGCGAAGTTACCGACTTTTTTTACAAACGGTGCGTGGTGTCCGTGAAAAACGTCGACGCACCGCGCTCACGTCCTACCGACTGTGACGAAAGATCAGTGACTTTAATGCCTTTACTGTCTGTGTCGGCCTCGCGTTACGCACAGGGATCAACTGAAACGAATCGTGAGCACTAGGAAAAAAAAAAAAAACACATTGGATCTACAGTCCAGACTCTTAAAAACATCGACAAAAAAAATACTCTTGATTCAATCAGATTTAAGCTTAAATCAAGAACCAAGCTTCTTAATTTAAGCGGATTTCCTTTTGATTTAAGCTTAAATATGATGGAATCAAGAGTCCTTTTTCTTGTCGATGTTTCCAAGAGTCTGGACTCTAAATCCAATGTGTTTTTTTTCCAGTGCGGTGAGCAACTCTGCCGTTCACAGCAAAAACGCCGTAACTCGATTGCAAATTTTACACGGAGAAAAAAAACTTCGTGCAGGGACCCGAAGTTGAGGTCATATGGATCTCTGAAGTTTTCTGATCACGCATCCGAAAGCTTGAGGTCGTGCTGCTGAAGTTCGGGTCAGACATCGAGGCACTTCGATGCGTGCTGCCAGCTCGGAACGCGCACTAACGCCTACAAACCTAAGGGGATACTTCAAGCATTGCGCAATGCTTGAGGTATCCCCTTAGGTTTGTAGGCGTCAGTGCGCGTTTCGAGCTGGCAGCACGTACCGGAGTACTTCAGATGTCTGACCCGAACTTCGGCAGCTGGACCTCAAGTTTTTAGATACGTGATCCGAAAACTTCAGAGATCCATATGACCTCAACTTCGGGTCCCACGCACGAAGTTTTTTTCTACGTGTATATTTTTCTTCCACTCATACTGCTCCAATACAAGGAAATCCAAGTGCGGCAAGGCTTCATTTTTTTAAACTTTGAGTTCATAATGGTATGCGAAAACCGACTTGAAAAAATGAAGAATGATCATTTGTTGGTTTTCTTGTGAAATAGTATCTTGTCAGAAAAAACTCGAAAAATGTCGAATGAAGATACGGCGTTTTCACTTTGGATGGCCGGACTAACTTTATCCGTGCATTTCAACCTAAGATGCCCAGGCCGGTTCAAATGGTTCTGCTCCAAACTTCAGGTAGAGCAAGACAAAAAAATTGTTCGTCGTACAGAAAATGACTCAAAAACACGATGAGCACATCCGGAAAGTCTGAAACACACTGCTAACTTCACAATCTCCGCTATGCGTTTTTTAAGCTTTACGCTTCAGACACGATGCCATGGCACAGCTGCGCACATTTTGTGAGAGGAGTCGTTGTATCCAATCCTTGTTCACTGGGATGTTCCGCGATATTCATTATGGCCAACGTAGACTCGCCGAAACACACTTGACGAGACGGGATTTTACAAACTGGCGTGCTTACATTTACATTTTCTTTGCGTTGATTAAGACCATGGTGCTTCCCCGCGCGATTGGCGCGCGGAAGCGTCAGCTAAGTCGAATATTGCGTCTCATCCTGGTGCGCAAGGGTTAGATGGAACGACTCCTCTTATGAAATGTTCATCTGTGCCGTAATATTGTTTTTGAAGCGGGAGGCTTAAAAAAACGCATAATTCTTACGCAGATTGTGAAGCTAGGAATGTAATTCAGATTTTCCCCGATGCGTTCATTATGGTTTTTGAGCCATTTTGTACAGCACGTAACAACTATTATTTTTGCTCTATAGCTGAAGTTTGCAACAAGCCAATTGACCCGAAGCTTGCTAAAAATACGTGCCCTGCGGATTTTAGGGTACCGTCACATATGAGCTTTGGATAGCACGCATATAAATACATCCTAAAAAGAGTAGGACATCAAATTGAAAAAAGAAAAAAAGGAAAGGAAAAAAAGAAGCTGAAAATAGGAGAGACGTGATCAGACCTCGTTTTTCAAATTTGCTCCCGAACCTGAGCGACATCTCATTGGCATAGAGCATAGAGCGGAACATTCCGAGTTCACGCTTTGCGCCATCGCGCCTTCAATTTTGCAGACGCAACATGGACATCCATGAAGTACGAATAGTTGTATCTCTGCGCCGTGAGCAATGCGCGTCCTCTCCTTAACTCTACTTCCATTTTGTGTTTGTTTCGATCTTATTGTGTTTGTTCGTATTATTTGTAGAAGTGCTTCAAGATCTACGTGAGCAAAACAGCCGAAGGTAGAAGAGATGCACCCGGGCTTGTTTTTTTTAAAAAACTTTCCTTAGCTTTTCTTTTAAAAGAGAGGAGAGTACCTCAACCCACGGTGTTAGTTAACAGTACCGATTTGAAAATTACGAGCTATTTTTCAGAAATAAGGTTTTTGGTTCATATTTTAATGGTAACAATCTAATGAAAATTATGGATCTACCGTCTCCGGAGCCCTCTTTCGAACTTTTTGAAGAGGCCTTATATGCGGAGGCGGAGAATGTTCAGTTGGGAAGACCCTTTTAATGTAGGAGACCCAACAAGTGCTCTCTGTATCCACCTCAGCCGTCCATCGAAAAAGGATACTAGAAAAGAAAGTCTCTTGGACCCAAAGTCCAGACTCTTAGAAAATAAATAAGAAAAAATACTCTCGATTCAATCGGATTTTTGCTTGAATGAGAAGAAAATCTGCTTAAATTGAGAAGCCTTGTTCTCGATGTGTAGGGTGTCTACTAAAACAAGCTGCCCAAAAGTCAGTACCTTGACAATACTTTTTCAGTACATTCCCGATAATTCAGTACCTCCTCAACGGAAAAATTCAGTGCTTTCTCAGTACCTCCATTTATGACGAAATTCAAAAGATTTCAAAAATTTGAATTTCTCTCTCGAATTGCGACAAAAATGAAAAATTCCGGACCTTTTAGCGGAATTTCCGCACATTTGCAGTACTTCCGGACCGCGCTTTCAAAATCAGACTATTTCCGGACTTTCCGAAAATCCCGGGCTTGTAGACACCCTGTAGAGTCTGTATCCAAGAGACTTTTTTCCAGTGATAAATTATCACTGGAAAAAAGTCTCTTGATAAAACTGTAAACTTAATCGGGATGGACTCGCGTATTGTCTCCTTGAACTTGAGTTCAAAATCTAGTCACACATTTCGTAATCGCTGAAGAGAGCAGTCGAAAGCCGTGACTCATGTCTCCGTCCGTAGTAATTTCACCGTAGACGTGGTGAATGAAGATTCCGAGTGCACGGTCCGGATTACGTTTCCGTAACGAGAACCGGAGTTTGGATACGCCGCGAGGCATGACGTCATGAGGTCCTGCATCGCGAGCAAAGACAAAAGAGCTAAATTGTTTGCACCAAGGCGGCACCGGCCGCCACAGAGAGGAAGAATCGGACACCGAGAATGAGGAGACGCGCTTTACATGACCGCGAAACATCGAGAGCTCAATTACTCAAAGAGCGGGCCCGCACCTTCCCTTAATTTTTAGAGAACAAGCTAATTTGGGATATTGTGTTTCCTGCATGATACGTTGATACAACGAAACGAAAAGTTGTCTCGAAAACCTTTTCGGAAGTAGTTGAATACGCTGGTCGCTACATAGAAAGAAATTTCAACACGAAAGTCTCGTTAATACGGGAAGTAAAACGCAAAATAACGCGCGCTTTCGTTGACTCTGGGGTTTCCCAGAGGCTCCTTTGTTCTCTACGCTAAATCGTGTGAGACCGATAAAAAATCAATTTGCCGATTTGAGAAAAAAGGAATTTTTCAGATAAATGAAACTGGGTGGCTTATATGATGGATAAGTAAGGTAATTATCATGATTTAAATTAATTTTTAAAGCGAAAGTATTGTCTGAGAGGTTACCTTTTTCAAAAACGAAAGTGGAATACTTATAGCCATAATTACACATAGTTAGTAAATTAGCAATGTGATAATGGGACAGATGCCGTCCCAGAGGGCGATTTACTGTGTGGAAGAAGAGTTATTTATTATTTTTCAAGTGGGTAATTTTGCAAAATTGAATATATTTCCATTCATAAAATAATAATGAGATTGTTTACGGCAAGAACTGAGCACTGAGCATCCTACGCTCAATATACAGTCTTCAAAGTAGGTATCAAAAAATACTTAGACGTTGTTGCTCTAACTGAACAAGGTGACGACGACATAAAAGGAAAAAAAATTAAATCAAACAAACATGACGGAAAAATAATGCATCAAGGCCCGTATTCGCGTAATATGTGGGAACCTCCCGCTCATGACTACGGCAGTTTGCGCGAGTCAAAAATTACACCTATTAATTAGGGATCGAACAGAATTTGAGTAAAAAGTAGATATTATGTAAATTAATTCTCTTCAGAGGCAGTGCAATTTTGCTGGAGAGAAAACATGGGAGGTGCTTTCGCTCAGAGAGCTTCAACATTCCGCAGCGCGGCTGCCATTTGAGATCAGAAAATCTTCGGTCTGAACAAAATCATTTCTTTTATATACTATTTTCTCGCCATTTTTTAAAGATATGTTTAATAACTTTACGATTTCATTTGTTGTTTTTATCTTGTTCCTCGATACATCACGTGACCACGACATTTAATTGGCAGGACAAGCAAAGAAATTACGAATTGTTGGGATATTTTTCATCATAAATTTTCGTTTTTTTTTCTTTTTGGTGAGCGAGAGGGGGATCAGGAAATACAAACTTTTTGCTTCAGAAAAAAACAAAATTGACGTTTCTCACATCGGTCACTAAAAACAAACTTATTGTTTGAAAGTATGATGAAAATTGGTTCCACAAAAGTTTCCTTCTTCGTCTATCGCACGGTGCTCCTGAGATCGTCCAAAAAAATCAACCCTCTGAGAAAATGTATTCCATTACAACATATACCCTGAGATCAATTTAATGACCGATTTGACTCGAGTAGGCCTCAGGCTTTTGTCAGGAGGGAAGTTTGAACCTATTAAATGCAAAAAAAAACCCGCTTATTTCTAATGTGAAGGTATAAGATCTACGTACATGGTATCTTTCAATGTGTTCTCCGTTCTATACACGAAATTTTGATGAGAAAAGATGCACTTCATCTCTAAAAGAGGTTCTACGGCGTTTCGATGAATCTTACAGCTGATGATTGGAATACATTTTGCAAAAAGGAACCAGAAGCATTGCAATGTTGCTAAGATTTTGCAACTTCATCTTTTGCAATTAAATTACTGAAACCATGAAAAAATATGAAATTTACATGGTAATGTTTGTCTTAAATTTACAGCATTTAGCGAGTATAATAGGAAGTGTTGATGGATAATCAGGTTTCTCTTCCAAGACAAAAGAAGTTGCACAATCTTAGCAACATTGCAATGCTCCTGGTTCCTTTTTGCAAAACGCGATCCAATTAAAGTAGCTAATAGTCTCATCTAAGCGCGCAGTGTCAGCAAGACAATGAAATGCGTGGCAACCGGCATGGCAGCCCTGTTCCGAGTGGCAAACGGTTGAGCATAAACGGGTTAACGCCAGAGGCGTTATTCGCTTCTCCTGGTGTGACAGCCCGGCCGAAGGAGCATGCGTGATCCTCGCCCGCTATTTACCTCGTGCATCCAGTAATCAGTCACATGATTCAATTTCAAGGAAAACCCAGTGTATAATTAAGAAATTGCCTTTACCCGTCGAAGAAAATATGGTCTTCGGACACATTTTAATAATTCAACAAATTACACGTCGGATAAGACCCCGTATCACACTTCACAGGTTTTCAGCCACAGGGGTTCACGGAATGGCTACCACGGCCCTCAACCACTATTGGATGTTACGGTAGGATCTATAAACTAATGAGTATCGATCTAGCTTCCTCACAAGAGGGTGCATTATCATAACATTTACAACGCGCGCCATAAATAAACACACTCTTTTAAATTGATGAACGGTGGACATTTGGAATAACTTAAGTGGGAACGATTATGCTGGTTACAATCACTTCCGCCAATTTCTATCCTGTGGCTCTTATTATGTTCGAGCCTTGAGGGGTTGCTGAGGAGAAAAAGGAGGAGCCTGGTCTAGCTGCATACCTCTAGATCCATAAATTGCCTACAGCCAAAATACACTCTCAACCATCTTTCAGTAAATTCCTGAAGCTGATTACCGTACCGTTTTCTCAATAATGCCTCAAGTAACTCTTGACTGACTCCGAAGGCTCTGGCTGAAAAGGAACTCGGGTTTGATATAATGAATAACGAATATAGTTCAAACTCAGAGTGAAATTTTAAGTAAGAAACAGGTGACGATAATCATTAGAATGATTGTTCTCTTCTTTTTGTCTAATCAGAAGATGAGACAAGCAGCGTTCTTGTCCAAAAGAAATATACTACTTACTGCTTCAAAATGTTCCCAAGTTACTCGTTGATTTTAAAGTTTCGAATCGTTCTTACCTGCAACATAAGAGAAAAATAAACATTAGAGCTTTTGAATTTTTCTTTAACAGAAATATTGATCTTACGCTAAAAGGAACACAGGGAAGAAAAGTTGATCTATTTCGCGCAACTCATGGTCGATTATGGCACATACCGGGAGATATGGCTGATTCAGCAATATTTTACTCTAATATACTACATTCCTCGTAAGGTCAACATTATTATCAATATTAACAATCTAATTTGTCGGTAATATTTTTGAATGTATCAAAATCATTATTTTTCGTGTACTTACTAGTGAAATAAACTTGCAGTTGAGTGCTAGTGCTGATCCTTTCTCTGTTCAGCTAGCTTGTAACGTGGGGCGCATGGCTCACGTTATGTTTGGGGTTTACACGTTAGTCCTAGTCTTTCTTCACCATTCGTGAACAATTTCTAGTAATGGAATATTTAAATGATATGAGTCACAGAAAATTCTGAGTAAGTTCATGGGAAACCACCTTTCTTTTCCAAAAATTCTCAGAATCTAGAAAATTCAATGAAACTCAAAAAAACAATGAAGTCAATGCATCAAATAGGATCAAGTTTTAAAAGTCTGGGAGGTCACGGTAAATTGCCAGTCGATGAACTGGGACTTGCTCGGAAGAGCGAGGGTTGGCCGAGTCTTCCGTTCATTTTACACCACGAGAAACTTCAATTACCGCTCTAACTCTGGTTACGCACGGAATAAAAATAATTGGGGGAGGGTGCAAAATAGGAAAGCCAGGGAAGCATCAGACTACTGGCACTAGAAGCGAGGGTGGAAAGCGAACAGGCTTATGAAGTCACGTTAGACCGAGGTCTGATTAGGTTCTCGACGCCATCGTATGCCAATCAAAACGGAACGCACCACCGCTGGGGGGGGGGGGGAGAGGGGATCGCGGCCCACAAAAGGCGTCGCCAAGAGCGAAGCTTCTATCGTTTGAATCCTTCAAATGCGCTTCATCCATCGGTACACTCAATACTGATGATAGGTATCTCATCATAGCGATCACAGAACGCACTATTCTTTCTGGAATTGCACGTCATTAAAAGCAAGAATTATCTGTTTGAAACGGGGGTTTGCAAGGAAGCTCATCTGACGGGATGTTGGAGTTTTTTTAGCCAACGTGCGTAAAAAGTTCAGCTTGATTAAAGCTGACCCGTGCGTTCACCGCAATCGGTTGGTGTAAAGCTCATCTGCCATACAAGGAAGGTATAGATACGACGATCGTAGTACATTTGAGGAGGTCCGAAGGTAAATCGCCTCCACTCACTGTATTTGAAATTTGCTATTTTTCTTTTAGGCAATTTAGTTACCAAAGTTACGCAAAGGTTACCTCACACCGCCGCCCCCCCCCCCACCTTTGGAAGTTTCGGGTTAGTAGGTGCTTGAGGAGTAGGTTGCCATGCTAAGGAAGAACGCCAAATCAACATTCGAGAGTTGCCAAATTTCCCCGGATAAACACGTATTATTTCGGAAAGCTATTCATATTTTTCCTTGAAATTTTCAGATGATTCAGATGGAATTGCGAGCAAAATTGTCTAAAAAATTAGAAGAAAAATATGAGCAACTATCCCAATAAATTCTTATTTAATCGAAGCAAATTTGGCAACGCCCGAAGGTTCATACGGTGTTCTATCTTAGCACGGCAGTGCCATCCGAATTCGTATGCACTGGCAAAGATGCGAGCTATTAAATTCGTCAACGCCGAGTTGAGGACTCACGAGCGTTAAAATGACACCCGCTCGTGAGCTGTCATCGCTTGAATGGGACAAATTTCGAGTCATTGTTGAAATTCATCGCAGAGCTCCACCATCCATCTGGTCCCGATGCCCGATGTGTGACGAGGCATTTCAGTATGTGAGGGCAGCGGGCCGGCGGGGTCGCGACCGCAGTTGCTCGAGAATGAGCCCGAATTGATCGTTTATGCGTTGAGTGAACTTTGACCGCGCGAGCTTGGAGTGCGTTTCTATAAAAGAGCCGTCACTAATTAATATGCGGAGAATGCCGGAGCTGCCGTTTGGATTTTTGATCTAGCGATCGATCATCTCGGCAAGAAACTTATGGACGGAGGACGGTTTGCCTCTCTCGAAGCGGCTCATAAAACGCGTAGCCCTGTGGTTGCGTTACAAGAAAGAAGAGGAGAGGCCAGAGCTGCGTTACATAACGCTGAAATTAACGCGTGGGGTCGATATTCTGAAAATTAAAGACAAAGAATCAGAATTCAGAGCGGAATCAAAAGCAGAACATAGCGAGATCACACCTGCTCCCGATATCGCGCCTTCAATTTTGCAGACGCAACATGGACATCCATCAAGTAGGAATAGTTGTATCTCTGCGCCGTGAGCAACGCGCGTCATTTCCCTTGCTCTAATACCATTTTTCCGGTTCTGTTAGTCTTATTTGTAGTCGTGCTTCCAGGTCTATGTGCGAGAAACATATACAAATATGTACGAGAGACGTACTACGGCCTCGTTTGCTAACCTTCCTCTCAGATCTGAGCGACATCTCATTGAAAGCATAGAGCGAAGCACTGCAAGTTCACGCATCGCGCCAGCGCGCCTTCAGTTTTGCAGACGCAACATGGACATCCATGAAGTACGAATAGTTAGCGCCGTAAACAATGCGCGTCCTCTCCTTAACTCTACTTCCATTTTGTGTTTGTTTCGATCTTATTGTGTTTGTTTGTCTTATTTGTCGAGGTGCTTCAAAAGCTACGTGAGCGTGAGCACTGCGCCGTCAGCACGCATGTCCTTTCCCTTCTCTACTACCATCCATGTTGTGTTGGTGTTATTTGTAGTATGATGCTTTTTTTTCGTTCGATTAAGCTGCATTTGTTCCATTGTGGTATATGTGCAAGACTGTGGATCAAATTATGGGAATAGGCTCTTTCTATCATTTCATATGATTTGAATTCTGAAATTGAAACTTAAAAAACCAAAAATAAAAAATAACGTGTCCACTCGGAAGTTGTTTCACGATAGTAATCATATAAAGCCGTGAAAAACCTCTCATGTAAAGCTCTCATACCCAGGTCTTGGTTAAATCCGATCACTTCAATGTTCCATCATCTCTTCCTGGAAATTGTTCCAATTATATCCTAGATCATAAATGTTTTCGCATATATTAATAATAACTAAGCGATAAACCTGTTGGGCTCATTCTTTCAGCTCGGCGGCGTTGAGATTGAAACCAGACGAATTATTTTCGGTTGTGAGAAATATAAGCCTCATTAATGAAGCTTAAAATAAACTTAGAGGTTCAAACGGGGGAGAAGGGGCTATCGCATGTTGCGAAATAGAGACTCGTTTATTCAAAACAAAACACCAAAAAATATGTGAAGAGAGAAGGTAAATTTGTAAAATTTGTAACATTATCTTTCTTATACGCTGGAAACAAAACACATTTCATCTAGACTCCAGACTCTTAAAAACATCGACAAGAAAAAATACTCTTGATTCAATTGGATTTTTGCTTAAATCAAGAACCAAGCCTCTTAATTTGAGCAGATTTCCTTTTGATTTAAGCAAAAATCTGATTGAATCAAGAGTGTTTTTTCTTGCCTCTTGTTTTTTCAAGTGTCTGGACTCTAGATCCAATGTGTTTTTTTTTCCGGTGTAAAATTGAGATATTTAGTCAAGTTGATTATTAATTATTTAAAGTTGACATTTTATCAATGGCGATGGGTTATGAGCTTTTATCAAATTTTGCCACGCATTCTTGCAAGCTCCTAACTGCTTCCTAGTTTTGGGAGGAAACGCGGCAATCATCATCATAACAGGATATTCGCATTTTTTGTGGGGCGTCGTGATATTATAGGGTTATGTAAAAACCAAGGATGCCAGATATAGAGAGCGTTCAAAATGAAGCGGAGAATGAGGTTTTTCATGCAAATGATGATCGTTAAAAGTGGAGAGCAGACTTTTACCCTCCACTTCACGTCGACATCTTGAATTGTTGCCACCCCCGCTCTCATCGCTCTTTGCCACTTGCATCTCAGATTTTAACTTTCAATTTTCACGGGTTTCCTTCTTAATCATTCTCGGCTTTTATCGCGCTTCCGTCATGTAGCCTCCGCTTCCCTCCCACAAAGTAATTCTGTTTTCATCCAGACACTTTTTCATCTTTCAGTCCTCTCCAGAAAATCCCTCTAACCCTTGTATCGGTTAGCCCGCATGATAAGTGTATCAAATCCGCTTTCTAGCAGGAAAAACGCTTTCGAGTTGAGTTTTTAGAGGAAACATTTTTTCAAATTGTTAGGTTGTGGGCACGCCTTTTGTCTTATGATACAAAGCCAGAGAGATCAATAAAAAACTTGATTTTAAAATTTTGATCTACAGTGAAAGAGATTTGAAGTATGATGTAAGACACAGAATCATATTTTTCCTTCAAAGTTTCACGTCGCCCTTGCTGTTCAAACGCAACGATTCTCAAAGATACTTTTAAGCAAAAAAAAAAAAATGATTCTTCGGCAATTTTTTTTAAATTAAATGTTATGAGAAAAATCTTGTTTTAAGGAAAATTAACTTTATATTTGAAATTTACCGTATCAGGCACTTTACATCCGATCCCTATTTTTACAGCCGCAGTATAAGTGGGCGCGGTGATAGATGAGTTTCTCCGCAACAAACAGCTCGAAATTAACCCGATGAGAGAGACACAAGGTAAAAAGATCAACGGCAGAAGAATGGAAAGCTGAGTCAGATCATTACATGAGCTGTTAAATTTCCACAGTTTGAAGGGGAGGGGGCGGTGGCTTCCCTCGAAGATGCGTAATTGAATCGAAACATAGGATATTAAAGCAGCGTCCGTGTTTCGGCATCATGCCCCGGGTAAACGATCTTTCCGTATTGTTAACACTAGATCCTCGGAACGGGAAGAAAATGAGAAACCAAACGGAATCATTTAATTACGCTGTCAGAAACAACCCTTATTGGATACATTAGGGGGTTGAGGCGAGCCGGCCGGGGGAGGGCGAGCGGCACATGCGGGCCGGTAGCGCGTTCCCAAGACACCGATATCACGGTATGTACACAGCACGCGACCCACCAGATCCCAAAGGTACGTGGATCCCGCACAGGGTTACCATCCTGGGGGAGAAACCGCCGGATCCACCCCGGGCAGTGGGGATTTTTCCCCTTCGCCTGGCAACTTGGCGCCAAAACACATCTTCCGATTCCCGCGGGACCCGCTCAGACCGCCAAATTAGACCGTGGTTTATGTCTCTATCCGTCCATTCATTAGCGGAGGTTAGTATCCTTACAACAGCCCCGCAATTATTCATCCGCTCCTGCGTTTATTTTATCGCCATAACCTTCCGTATCCGCCGAGTCAATGGATAATCCGTCAATTTGCCCGGACACGATTTTTCTCCCTCCTCGAGACCGCCTCCGGCAGTCCTCGTTCCCAGTGGCGGGGAGTGAATAATCGATTATCGATATTTCCCCATTTGAAGCTATGCTAAAGAATCGATTTTAGGGTGTTCGTTGCGAACACCCTTTTCATCGAGCCTATTCCATAGGTTTAAGGGGCAGATTAATCGATGTATCGAAAAGCATGCCTCGCCACTGCTCGTTCCTTCTCCGGGGCGATTACAAACAGAAGTTCCCTTCCTAGGTTTGTTAATAAACCTAATCCCTCCTTCTCTGTGGATGCTACTCTGGCAGAAACCAGTGACGTGGCGTGCTTTGCGATATATCGATTGATCTGCCGTTTAAACTTATAGAAAAGGATCGATAAATAGAGTGCTTGTTACGAGCACCTCATTAATCGATCCTTTACGGTGGCTTCAAATGGGGAGATATCGAAAATCGATCATTCACGCCTCGCTTCTAGCAGGATCCTTTTCTACACGACCTGCACTCCGCTACTGTACTTATAAACAAAACCGCGGGTGTATAACGATAATCTCTCTGGAAGAAAAACTCGTATGCGTTCAAAATTATTTCCGAGCGATACCTAATCTTGTAATCACTTTAATTTGTCAATAAACTAACGACGAAAATTTAGTCGCGTCAAGAAAAAGTACACAGATGCATTCATTTATCAATAAGTATCAACCACTTTTTACCGTATACTTACGCCGTAGGTTGAATATTAATTTTACACCCCCACCCCGCTCAAAATCATCATCATAAGAACACGGAAATTCTTCAGAAAAATTAATTCTCACCACATTTCTATAAAAACAAGTAGTGAATTTTGTTATACTCCCCCTGCGACATAACGACTAAATCATTTCCCGACCATTTTTAAAAATTTCCTTCCTTTTCTCCGACTTTTCCTTTTTTGAAGGTCCGCGACTATTTCGAGTATTTCCTGAATCTTGCAACCGCTCAAACTTCTACTTTAACTGTACGCGTCGAAAGGTTCCGGCGAGGGACACGTCTGTTGGAAAATTGGAAATTTGGCTAATTTCGAGTGTTTATTCGGCGCTTATACTGCCGTGCTAGGGAAGAACGCCCTATGAACATTCGAGAGTTGCCGAATTGCCTCGGATAAAACATGTTTCTTTGAGAACGATTATGCTTGTTTTTCCTGGAAATTTTCAGGCATTTAATACGAAATTTTAACATTTTTATTATATAGAATTTCGAACAAAATCGTCTGAAAAAAATGAAGAAAAAACTTCAATAGTTTCCCAGTAAATTAAGGTTTTATTGGAGGAAATGTGGCAACGTCTGAAGGTTCATACGGCGTTCTTCCTTAGCACAGCAGTATAGGACCCTATTCTTTGGTCCCGAGGAATCCTGGATTTTGTCTCGGGGCAATCGACAACGTTGGAGCAGAGACGACGGTCGCGCGACCTTCCATGAGGATCTTAAGACGCTCTTTCTCGCTGAATCTGATCAAGAATCGGGATATTGAATTTCTGCGCACTAGCGTTGGAGATCCCGTCTTGATAATCGGCTAAACTTTTGAACTTTTAGCGCATCCGGTTCTGAAGGGGAGAGAAGAAATAATTATGGTAGGCCTGCCCGAATGGTTTTGTGTCTTTACTCTCCGCTGCTTTGTTCATGCAATAGGTCCATATATATATATATCTACTTAATAATCTGAAGACAATTCACAGAAAGTTTTATGGCGTTACTGGTAATTACTTCTATTCTCTGATGAATAAAAGAAAACATGATGAAAAATTAGGTTACATGAAATGCGTATAATATAGGCTGATTCCGGCTATATACATTCGACAGACACATACAAGTGAAGGGCCATAAACTAATTTCAGTTTCTTTTTTTTATAGGTCAAAAACACTTTTCAATCAATCTCGGACGTTTTTTCATAGGTTTTTACTTTCTTCGCTATTATTCCCCTCCTCCTAATTTCGTTTATTGTTGATAAATAACTTATTCGCGGACGGATTGTAACATATGTTCCCCTATTTATTTCTCCTCAGAAAGTTACGTTAAGTAAACTTTGCCTCAATCTTTTTCGCTTATTCCTTGTCTGCATAACAGCAATGCGTATCGTGCACTCTGACTTCTTTATTTTCGGAGTGACATCTGGGGCTCTCTCTCTCTCTCTCCCCCTCTGTTTTAAAATTAAATTAAATTTTGAAAGAAGAAAATTAAAGTAAGTTTATACGAGTCGCTTCTTGCGTCAGCTTGACGTTCCGCGCGTTCTGTCCGACTTTTGCTTTTTTACGCTCTAGTACGATATTCCGCCAATAATGATTCGATGCCGCAATCTCTCTGGGTGACGGTTGGGGAAGGAGAATCCTCCAATAAGTATCTAACTTTAATATTTCTTCATTTTTCATTCCCTCAACCTCATGGGGTGCACTGTATAAAAATAAGAAGATACTTGAGACTTCCTTTCATTCGTGACGTATTAAATTAAGATTGGCTTTTTGCTCTCCAGATTTTTGTGAAATTATATTTGCTCTAGGTCAGTGTGCATATTCTCAGACTTTTTAGGCAGTTATATAGGGTAAAACTATTCCAATTTGCGCTAAAGAAACATTGCTGATTAACTGATCGATTATAAAACACAGATTTAAGAGTCACCAATGCCCATATATTGTATTCGACTGAGTCCCTTCAGATCTACATCGATGGCTTGAGTCGAAACATTGCGTACATTCTGTGCGACGTTCAAAAATTTTCAATGATTTCATTCATTCATTTTTTATATATATAAAAAAGTGACAGAAATATCTACTTGAAAATTTCTAGGAATATTTCTCAGTGACTGGAAAATGTACAGCAAATTTTGAGGAAAAATGCGTCCCCACAGAAAAAAAAAATATATACACAAGGAGGGGAAACGCACAACGATGCAATCTGAAAAAACATATTTTTCAACTGAACAACTGAACTCAAAATATTACAATGAGGGCAAGCATCAGCGAACCCTCAAACCAAATTTTTCACCCAAAATCTACATAGTTGCAGTCTATTTGTTTTTCTTTTCCTTCCCTTATTTCGTAGACGGCTTCCCCCTTTTTATTGGTCAAGAGGCTAGCCTTCTCGCTGCAAAATTATCTGTTTCCGATTTCCAGAATGGAAAAGGAGCGCTGTAATGCGTATTCCTCTGCTTAGCTACACTAATCGTATTTAAGTCTATCTGTGACAGAGTAGAAAATAAACTCCTCATATGTCTATGAAGTTACTAGCTATTAAATCCGACCAGGGTTTTGCGTTATTCTTATATTCCAAAAGAATTAGATGACCCATCTAACTATGAGGCGTTTTTAAATAATTCTTTGAAAAAGTTTATCTAAAAAATGATCAGAATATTTATCTCCGTTGAGGAGGAAACCATCTCAGAGTATCATATTTTTATTAAAATAACCGAGGGCGTTCGCTTTAATCTTACGCGTTGACTACGGCCTTTGTTTTCGAACTTGCGCTGTTGTTTTGATCTTTCTTTTTCTGCCTCGGATTTCCGAAGTAATTCGCGAGACTGAGAGGGGAATGGAGAATATAAATATAAAATAACTTTATGAAGTAAAACTTTATTATGCATTGGAAGTCAAGAGCGGACAAAATTTCATTGTATTGAAGTTGTTGAACTGGTGAATTGAGTTTTCAGTTATGGCTACGCTCGAAATCCCCGCGTTGTACTCGTACGGGGAAATGCTTAGAAGAGAAGTAGCAATATTCCATCGCCAACTCACTGCTGAGTGAGTTTAAAAAGAGCAATCATTGAGCCAATCCTTATTTCCCTCGGAAAAAAACCTTTTCCCCTCAATCTTTTATTAACATCGACGGGACATTCTTTACGGAAACGTTTTTACTGTGGAAATTAGACGAGGAGAATTTAAATTTAATTAGTGTAAACAGATAATTAAATTAAAATTATCTTTGACAATTTGGTCGGCAAACCAATAATTATCAAGCAAATAAATTGCATCGTTTCAGGAGCAGTTTTAAGCTCTTTTTACCGAAAAGTTGACCCGACTAAAATTTCCAAGGAAAAATATATGTTACGTAGTTACTTAGCAATATCCCTCACACTTCTTCGGAAGAATCGAGTACATTTTTTTTCCTAGGGGGACGGTCTAGGGGAACCCCCCTCCCCCATAATTTCTCTATGCTCGAAAAATTGCCCGAGAGTGGCTTTTTTTGTTCTGCGTAACGTAGATAGGCAACTACACCCCTTCACGCACTCCCATCTACACCCACCTGCAGTTCCATCACTTTTATTTTATCCTAAAACTCTCCACGAGACCAGCGGCAGCGGCCATTCTATCCCTCTACTCCAGGCTCAAGAATGGAAGCAGGGTGGGGCGTGACGATTCTGTCGCCAGCGCGCTGATTATTGAAATTGATAGGCAAAGCGATAGACAAAGAAGACATAAGAAACATGGAGCGATCCTAATGGTTGGAACGGGTACTTGTCATAGACTAAGGAGGGAAATGATGGACTAGCAATAGCATCTCTTGTGGGTTACCTTTAGACTTACCTCCTTCGTCCATTGCAACCACTGGCTTCCACCAATAGGATTGCTTCACTTTCAGTGTGTTGTCTTTGTCTTCCGCTTTGTCTATCAAGTTCAATAATCAGCCCGTTGGCACGGCAACGCAGTAAATAGTTCGATGTAACAGTAGGGGGAGGGGGGAGGGTGTAGGCGTTTGAAAACGAAGCCAAGCCGGGACCCGGGAGGGCGTGAGTAATTATGTTTGATCCGACCCATTGAATCGAGTCGTTTGTTTGCGCAGGGAAATCAGCCAGTGGCGTGGCGTGCTTTGCGATACATCGATTGTTACGCCATTTAAACCGATGGAAAAGGATCGATAAACAGGGTGTCCGCAGCGAACACCTTAATAATCGATTCTATACCATAGGTTTCAATGGCATAACAATCGATACATCGCAATTCGCGCCACGCCACTGAAATCAGCTCCGGCCGGAGTCGGATCCCGGCGCGACGTCCAGGACCGTGCCCAAGTTCATGTTCAAGTCCGTGTGAGAAAGTTGGCCGCGGATCCACTCAAAACAGGTGTCGCGATTACGATCAATAATACTATTTATGTCACATGACACATGTTCTCCGCGGGTGGTAATACCAATACCGCCGCGACCGCGGTTGAATATCCCGCGCCGGCCGGCACCGGCCTCCTCTGTTCGTGTTCGTCCGCCTAGTTTATTCGCTCCGGACCGACGGCCGACGTGAGCTTGAGTCTCGGCAGCTGTGAAGTGCCTGCGTCAGATTCCCGCGCCGCCTCAAAGTCATCTTGGGCGCGTCGTCGGTCGCTCGGCCGCACTGCTGCATCATTGCCATCGATGCCATGCCATGCTCAACGAAGGCACACTGATAAAAAAAAAAAAGAACTATGGCCAGGGAAGCCGTGCTTACGGACTATATAGACGCACCGTCCGGGTTCCGGGCACAGACGGCGAAAGTTCCAGGCACTACGTCGAAAGTTCCGGGCACAGACGCCGAAAGTTCCAGGCACAGACGCAGAAAGTTCCGGGCACAGACGCCGAAAGTTCCGGGCACAGACGCCGAAAGTTCCGGGCACTACGTCGAAAGTTCCGGGGACAGACGCCGAAAGTTCCGGGCGTAGCACCCGGAGCAATCTAAGCTACGGCTCCAGCACCCGGAAGGGACGGTATGTCTAAGCAGCTTGTAAATTATTTTTCAGTGCAGGACCGGACTGGTGGAAAAAGGCCCGAACGCTGGACTAAAAAGAAACTCCGTCCGTGGAAGCTGTATTTACGGGCTATATAGACATGCCGTCCGCGTTCCGGCCTCAGACGCCGAAAATTCCGGGCGTAGCATCCGGAGCAGTCGAAGCTACGGCTCCAGCACCCGGAACTTCCTGTTTCTGAGCCCGGAACGGACGGTATGTCTATACAGCCCGTAACTTTTCTTTCTAAAGGGTCCGGGCCCCACGCCGGGAGCATGCGGGGCTGGAGGTATGGAGTACCCTCGGGAAGACAGAACCCGGGGGTCCTTCTAACTAATTTTCAAAAATTTGCAACCGTTAGACCTAAACCCATGATAATAAAACCGTTGCCGAGTATTTAGAAATGTGAAACATTGAGAATCATCAGGTGAAGCTTTAAAGAAAACGTTATGGATCTAACTCTAGCTCTTTATTAGTTTGCCCTCAGTGTTGAGTATAAGGAACACGTGCTATCACGTAACCGAGTAGTGGTAGAGGTCCTGCCAAATAAGTTTACGCACTTCTAGACTGCGAAAGAAGATTGTCTGACATCACTTTACACGTAAAGTAAATGCAAGAAGCAAGATGGCGGATCTTATGTCGTAGTCTAAAATGCGTAGACTTATTTGGCGTGGACTTCATAGCTTTCAAAAGTCACGATTGCTCGAGGAGGAAAGCAGGAATAATTCACCAAGCGTGGTGTGGAGAGCGGTGACTTCACCGCACTGTCGGTTTGCCTTCAGTTTTCAGTGTAGGCAACCCGAGCTCCCACGTGGCCGAATATAGTGGTATCACTCTCAGATGTCCCGAATGCTGCAGTGTTAAAATCGTTCGCTCTGTCTGGCATGCAAGGAAAAAAAGATTTTCTTTTTTATACGTTCATTTTCACCGATTGGAAACCAAATTAGCAGTAGTATTAATTCTCAACCTGGCCCTAATGCTCAAGTCTGTCAAAATCTGGGATCGCTAGTAAATTCCTTGAATTTATTAATGTTATTGATCTTAATTCCGCAAAACCTTTTGAAAACGGGACATAAAACGATGTACACGTATAAAAGAGCTATTAATCTTAGCAGCATTGCAACACTACTGGTTCCTCGGTACAAAATGTAGTCATATTAATCTTGAGACTGCACTTCCGGATCGAATGCGTGCGATCTGACGTCCATGGGATGCGGCTGGGAACCAAAAAGAGACGTTAGAAAAAGTTTGACGGCGAAAACAGCCAACACGATGGTTGTCGGCTCCGAAATTTATCAGTTGTAATCACGCAACAAATGAAAACCGCACTCCTGGCCCAATCATAAATTAAATGCTCCAAAGGAAAGAGCCGAGGGGTGGTCAACACTTGGACTCGGAGGTGGGAACGACCGAGTAACCACTCATTTCGGCTGGCACGCAGCGAATAAATTTTACCTGATAGTTCAATTTCGTTCCGCCTATCTTCAGCCGCATCTTCCTCTGTCTTCACAATCTCCAATTTTCACCGGCTTATTACCTCCGTTCTTCCTCCTATATGGATATTTATACAATTTGAGTCTTCGTGCAGTATTCGTTACAGCTTCGTCAGTGGTGGATTCAAGAGGGGGGGGGCATAGTGGCATGTCCCCCTCCCCCTCTCGGGCAAAAAAAGGAAGAAAGGAGGAAAGGCGGGAAATGGAAGAGAAGAAAGTGCACTTAACGATTTACTAAAAGGGTTTCATGGCAGAACTGAATAACCAAAGTTTACCAAACCACAGGTTACACAACACCGCTGAAATGAATACCTTTTCCATATAGTAAAATAAAATTACACTGAAAGAAGTATCACTCGTCAATTTTCAACTTTCGAATAATGCACAAATTGTGTGCTTTCCGGAGGCCCCCGACCCTTTTCCTCTGAGAGTATCCCCCGGACCCCCCAATCAACATCAGCTAATGGCCCCCCTCCGATTCACTCTGGATCTGCCAGTGGCTTTATACGTACTTTTGATGCATTTTAAATGAACTTCGATTATTTGAATAAGCAACAGAGATTGAACAAGTGTCCCTTTGTATATCCACCTCTCAGGTTATGCACATCTTCATTATGACATTTCAAAGAAAAAAGGAAAAAACCCAACCGAAAAATCTCTTCGACATCTTCTATTTATATTCATGAATAAACTATAGATATTCACCAAGAACTCCAAAACAGCTGTTGGTTAGTTTCCTCTCAAAAAAATGAAACGTGCGGGTTAGGTGCGCGTTTTAGGAAAGTTCCGGGATTCGGAACTTGTTTCTTCCAATTTTTCCCACTCCATGGCCGTCAAAAGTTCCGAGATTCATTTGGGATTTTATCAAAAGTTCCGAGAAAGTTCCGGGAAATGCAAAAGTTCCGGAACTTTTCGGGAATTTTAAAAGTTCCGGGAAAAATGCAGGAAAACGTAAAAAGTTCCGGAATTTGGAACTAGTTCCGGGAAACGGGAGGACGGGAGCACTGCCAGCGACAGAGGTCTCCGCGTTATATTTTCCGTATCGGCTGAGTTGTAGAGAAGCTGTGTGTTGCACAAGCCAAATTTCTGAGTGGAATACAGGGACACGAATGCGAGACTGCTGTTCGAGTTGAGAAGGATCGAGAACGAGATGACATAGTGGCGGGACTTATTGGATCGTGCACAACTAATTGGACCCGAGTAATTGTCTTCGCTGTCATCTCGATACCCACGGCACGCTGGGATTAGTCTCTGTTTCTCGTCTATGTATTCCCACCCTTTTTCTCAGCGCCGACATGCTGCACGGCGCGGAGGAGTGGCAAAAATGGGGGCAATGCGCCGCCGTGCTCACCACTAGAACATATCATCGTCGTCGGTCCTCTGGCAAAAGGGCGAATCTCTATTTCCACATGAGTCCCAGAAAGTGTTGAGATATACGGAAATCAGGGTTCACCTAGAAATTGAAATACGCCCTTCCGTAGTAAGAGCGACGATAAGAATGAGCTATCCAGGGTTATCCGAGGTTGAGCCGCCTGACTTAAGCAGTAATACGGCATGCATGCTCTATGGGTCAAAAATAAAACTTTTCTTCAATGAAATTACATCTAAAAGTGCTTTTAAAGAAGGCTACAGCCCCCTCCCCCAAAGTTCTGAAAAACGAATAGTTTTTCCTAAATGTTGGCATAGGTCAATTGGCATGCACCCATAATTTGATACGCTGAAAAGTCATTAGCGACCTTATAAAAATCTAAATCGAAATTAGAATTGAGGCTTCGAAAATTCTGCGGAATACCACTTTTGTGCGCCAAAGAAAAACAAACTATTAGCCTTTTTAAGTCTAAGACCCCTCTTTCCCACCCTACAGATTTTCTATTACATTTTACTTTCACCAAGGACGATTATTCATCTTATACCCAAGAAGTTCGTGTATTTTTGTTTTTTTCGGCTTCAGGAAGAAATATTCTTTTTGACTTTCGTTGGAGAGTATCTAGAATTATTATCTTAAAAAAGAGCTCCGGAGGATCTCTACCATGACAGATTCCTGTGGCGGGTAGGCGTTGCAGAGCACACTAGCGCGCCGTAAAAGCGGCTTATACATACATACAAAAAAGAGCGGAAACGGCAACTTTAAAACACTGCAACTGAGATGCGTATGTGTGCTTTACACTATTAAAAGGCATAGTATACCCTATACCCTGCGCAGCGAGAAGAGGACAAAGGGATTAATTTTAAACATCGACGGCAATCTGGAGTTCGACACGACAGGGGCGTCGCGACGCGGTAATTAAAATGGAAATTAGCGAAAACAAACAGGATAAATGCACAAGCTGAGGAAAAGAGAAGAAAAGTGACGGACCTCCAGCTCCGGGTGATTTGTGTAAGTCCGGTCCTGTTAATTTTACAGGGAATCGTTTAACTTTGAACAGGCACGCGCAGACTAGGAGCGCCACGGTACGGGCATTAACTGCCGTTCGGGGAGCTATTGAGATAAGGGCAAGGATTTATTGTCAAGGAGCTTCGCGCCAACCTTACAAAAACACGCTCCAAGAGACACAAAGCGATAATTACTGTCCAGGTGATCCTAAGTTGTAAAGTTCCATCAGCTCCGATTTATTGAAGCTTCAACGCCGCGTTGCTCGATTTCGGGAGGGTTTCGCGCGGGAACGCGGGCAAAAAGAGAATTTTCTACTGCGAACTGACGACGTTGGTGTAAAGTTTTGTTTCTGGTCTGTACCTCGTGGATCTCACTCGTGTGAAAAATAGGAGCCTTTCGCTTCCTCGAGCATAAAATAAAAAAACGAAGTCTCCGTATTATTTAAGACTCGGGCTATGCAAGCAGTCATCCCTAGTATTATTTTTGGATAATGAGGTCTCAGGAAGGAGATACACCGGGAAACAACACTGGAAAAAAAAACATTGGATCTAGAGTCCAGACCCTTAAAAACATCGACAAGAAAAAATACTCTTGATTCAATCAGATTTAAGCTTAAATCAAGAACCCAGCCTCTTAATTCGAGCGGATTTCCTTTTGATTTATGCTTAAATCTGATTTAATCCAGAGTCCTTTTTCTGTTTTCAAGGAGTCTGGACTCTAGATCCAATGTGTTTTTTTTCCAGTGAAGTTTTTGCGGGTGGAATTTTCGTTTTTGTCAAATGGGCTTTACAGTCTCTACCGCACAGCATTCCGGGAAATAAATCGGGTTTTTTTCCCTGCATTTTGGCAACGGTAATAAACTGAATCTCAGGAAAATTGTATGCGCCCATAATTTGATACGCTGAATTCATTCGTGACATTAGAAAAATAAGAATCTCAGTAAAATTGGGATTTCGGGGGGTTTGAAAGAAGCCAAAAAAAGACGATTAAAAATGGTATTGTGTGGACCACCGTACCCTTCACCCGTTTTTACCGTGATCCTGATTGTTTACTCTGGCTAGAATCCCATTCTCGGTGGCAAATCCAAGGGTGGTACCTATGTCACGTCCCCTTCCACCCTATCGCAAGTTTAAAATAAACTACAGGAATTAAGAGAAAAGCGTGAAAGAGGAGGGGGATAGAGAAAAGAAAAGCAGAAACTATCTACCTCGCTGAAACGAGGAGAATAACTATAACTGCTTCCGGCGAGAGCCAGTTTTTCCATTAAGTAAACAGCTTGTAAATCGACGGTAGTTTGATATTCTGACTGACTTTCGTAATTTGCGAACAGCGAGCATGTTTTTCAAACATGAACTATGTTCGGCTACAGCTGAGTACACCGTGGAATAGGTCGGAGCTGCGTGGAGATTTTAATTGCCAACTCATGAAATGCTGAGGAGCAAGGACGAACACGGGTAAAATCGGAGCCACAATAAATACCAAGTCAGCTTAAAACTCTAGCAATTAAGAACCGTCCAGAAAGGTTGCCAGAAATCCAATTATGAGCGGGGATCCTCAGGAGGGTGGAAAAGGTACTGCAGAGGGGAACAATATTTCAGAAGGGGGAGCGGGCAAATTTGAAACACCGCCCGCTTAAACTTGAATCCATCGCGGCAGGTTGTAATCTACCCTCAACCCTTGTTCAGAGTAGGTACTGTACTGACGCAGCAAATCTACTTGCCGTGTTAAAAATATGCCTACACTCACAAAGTAATTAAGCCACAAGGAAAACTCCATGGTGTGATTCTGCGTCTCGCGTAGAAAGTTTTACTCTCGTTTTGAAAATGAGCGGCTGCGACAAAATGTCTTATTACTGGCGCAATCATGCTTTGTTCTTGGAATGGTTAGAAAATAGCAGGTGGTGAGGAACTGTAATTTGTCTCGTATATCATTGTTTACTCGGACCCGAGGTAAACACCCACCGAAATAGTAGGGTTAAGCAGTTATTGAAATAAAAGAACCAAGTCATAATTATGCTGTTCCGTTTTGGCAGGATTTGACTTCGTGTGCATTGGTTAATTATTGCAGGACAGAAAGGAGCATACATGGTAGAGTTCTGCTAACACTCATTGTGGCGATGTTCGAAGAGGTGAGAGGTCCACTTTGGATTTTTTCCCATTTGCTGACAAAGAGTATTTTCATTTATTTCTACGTCTCTTTTTTTTGTCATTCATTTGCTTGTAAAATTTTTTCTCTCTTCTGCTTTCTACTCTACAAAGCCACTATCCATTACAAATTATCCTCATCCGGAACAATGGAATATGAAACAATAGCAAGGCAAGAACTAAACATAGAGGCTTTTCAGTGCGAATTATTCCATGCCTTTTTTATGCGAGTTCATGATTTACAGCATCTATGACTTTTTGAAGAGACAAGCCTCTGGGTATTTAAGGTTGTCTTTCGAGTATCCTATTTTCTCAATTCAACGCACGGTCAAGTTGGGAGTTTAAACATATGTTTTCTCACCATTCTTGCAATTCAACTTTCAAGCTTTACTTCGTTTTTTTAGGATGCAGAGTATTTTGCCCATGCAATGCTCAATTGATGGTAGATTCTCAGAATCCTGTTCTTAATTGTTGAACCGCGAATTTAGCAAAAATTGACGGATTCTATCAAAGCTTAAAATTTCTAAAGAAAAGATATGTTGATGAACGTTACTCTTAATGTAAACCATGGTTTCCTTTTCTTTGATAATTTCTAAGACGAACTTCCGATCCATCTGTGCAAATATTCATCTGAGATAATGGGCCTTTTTATAGACAAGATCTGAACTGGAAATAAACGTCACTTGTTCCCCCTTAAAGTTCTTGCGTAGAAAACGATTCAGACGGCGGAGAGTTCGGAAATTGGGTGTCTACTTTAACAGGCTGGCCAAAAATCAGTACTTTTACAGTACTTTTTCAGTACATTCCAAGAAATTCAAAACCTTCTCCACAGAAAAATTCAGTACTTTTTCAGTACTTCAATTTCACGAAATTAGAAAAATTTCAAAAATTTGAATTTCTCGCTCAAATTGGGACAAAGGTGAGAAAAGAAATGAAAAAAATTCCGGACCTTCTTGCGGAATTCCGCTCTTTTTCAGTAATTCCGGACCGCCCTTAAAAAATCAGTACTATTTTCCGGACCTGTAGGCACCCTATAACCCCGTTTTGATCGAAGCTAAGGCGTTCTTGCTGAGGACGGCAGCGTACAAGACTGTGTGCAGTCACAATTTGATCCTTAAGCAACATGAGGGACAAGATGCGAAGCAAAAGAACGATTGTAACTTAACGAGTCATCTTCCTGCACACTTCTTGAGCTACGCATCTTGCTGCGGTTGGAAGGAGCGAACGGCAAATAATGGCGACCGCGCGAAAACTTGAGCATAATGAAATTGTATTGAGCCGAGGAAGGTACGCATAATAACTCCAACCGGGGGTCCGCATCCACCTCGAGCAACAGCGCACGGTGGGTCGAATCAATAGGAGAAGTCTGACAAAATTTGGAAACTTTAAGAGCTTTCAACTCCGACATTACAAGAAGTCGAGGTCTTAAAAATAGTCCCATTGGTCTTCTCGTAACATTTTCTTCAAGCGGCACGCTTCAAAATTTAAAATTTGACAAAACAAACATCTCGATTTGCAGTTTTAGTCAAAAATTTCACGTCCGACTTCTCCGATCGACTCGATCCAGTGTGCGGCGGCGGCCGATGGCCCATCAAAAAATGCAAAATGCACGGGGCACACTGCCATGCTAAGGAAAAACGCCGTAAGAGCCTTCAGGCGCTGCCGAATTTCCTTCGACAAATAACTAATTTTCAAGAAAATTTGTGAATATTTTCCTTCCAATTTCTCACGCAATTCTGCTTGCAATTTGATTTTATAAGTCTGCAAATCTCATGGGAAAAAATTAATAATTTTTCCTAAAAAATAAACATTTTATTGACGGAAATTTGGCAACTCTCGAATGTTCATACGGCGTTCTTCCTTAGCACGGCACAGGAGCAGGGGCGGGCGACGACGCGGCGAAAAACCAATTCCAGGTGCCGCTTGCATAATGCACTGAGCAAACAGGCTTACTCAGCACCTGAGTTATGGATTCCGACCGGGACGAGAGGCCCCGTGTATCGGAGCGAACGGTTTAATAAAGTTTAAAGGAACATATTGCGATGAGCGGCACCGGGGAAAATTCAGACGATATTTTTCAGCGAGTTTATAAATTGAGCCAACGGATGCTCCGAGTCGGCTGACCGTCGTCGTCGGGGCCGATAAATCAGGAGTCGCCAACTTTGTCAAATATATTTCTTTCTTGCAGCAGTTCCCAGTTCTCCTCCCCCCCCCCCCCCCCCC